>QKWP01000623.1:235383-258751 GCA_003550325.1 Gigaspora rosea
TTTTTTTTTTTTTTTGAAAGTATTTTTCTTTGCCTACACCTGTAATTTCTTGCGTGAGAGTATTTTCGTTCTAATAGACTCTAGCTGAATTTATGTTCTTTGTCTTTTTTGTTAAGCTTGCTTGACTTGGTTGCTAATAGTGTTGACTTGAATATTAACAATTCTCTTCTTGTTCGGGTGTGGCCGTGAGGATCAGCAGAAAGAGTGTATATAAAAAAAATATTGAAATAACAGTATTTAGTAATTGTATTATGCAAAACGATACACAATAATGTATAACAATGCATAGCAATGCATAATAATGCATATTGATATATAATAATGCATAGCAACGCATAGCGATGCATAACAATACATATTATATAAACTGTATTTATTTTTTTAATTTTAGATAGATCCAGACATTGTATTTTATATTTACCTTTATATTTATTTACCCTTATCCATTATTACTAATAAACTTTTGGGATTTTTAAGAAATAGACATCTTGAAATAGCCCTCTTGTTAAATTAATAAACTGTCTATTATCTATTGTTATATTTTATCGAACTGCTTTAGAGAAGTGTATAGCTTCTTATAGATATAAAAGAAACTATACTTCCTTCTTGTATACCACTTTATGCCTATAGAAAAGGGATCTTAGAAGCTGTGGGATTGTTACTTTATCAGATTTAAAATAGGTATTAGATACTGTAACAATATTAATCCAAACTTATGTCTACCCATTGGTACAGCTTTTAAGAAGATTAGTTCTTGGGCTATTCATTGGGTTAGATATACTGTTTTTATAAACTTTATTTTAATTTTATTAAACTAGATGAGTCTTGACCAGGACCTCAGATAATTACAAGATAGGTACTATGCTTAACTGGACATATTTTTGGGCAGAACTCATCTAAATTCTGGTCAAAATTAAAATTAAATTTTAATTTTGACCAGAATTTAGACGAGTTTGGCCCAAAAAAATGTTCAGTTAAAGCATAGTACCTATCTTAGAATTATCCGGTGTCCTTCTTGACCACTCTAGTAGTTTAGGTTACAGATAAATTAGTCAGAGTTTTAATTCTTGCATATAATTTAAATTTTGTATTTATTCAAAAAAGTTACTTTATATAATAGCTTTTCTAAATTACTAATAAAGATATAAACAAGGCCTTATCTTAATACCAAATATAAAATTTTATTAAGTAATAAATTGACCAATAAAAATCAATTATATGATAATGTGCTCAATTAATTAATCACATGATTAATTTTTATTGACCAATCACAGGGTCACTATAGTAACTAGTTACTATAAACATAATACTTTATTTTTTAGTAATTTTTTTCTAGAAAATTAATTTTATAACTTTTTATATAATAATCTTATTTGAAATTTTGCAAGATTATTCTTGATAGTTATACCAAATTACTTGCATAATAGTACAAAAATACTCAATTTTGATTAGATAAATTTCAAAATCTTAGCTTTTTAATTTTTTATTTTAAAAATTAACTAAAATTTTTTAAAAAATATTAAACAATATTAATAGAATTTTTTTATAAATAAATTATAAATAAACCTATGTGCTGCCATTAGTAATATGCTTATATATTGTATTTCTATCTAATTGATTAAATCTTTTAATTGATAATTCGCTACAAATCGATAGTGTAATCATAGTGCAACGTGATGCAAATTACTATGTAAATCCTATAATATAGGAATATTTTTGGTGACCTAAGGAAAACTTAGAAACCATTTTTTCTTACTAAGTTAATGAGTCATGTCTACTAAGTGAAAATCGTAGAGCTCATCAAGACGAGTCTAATGATAGTTAGATCATTGAAATTGGACCAGTAGATAATATGATATCTTCAAAAACAATTGGTCAACTATATAAAATTTTGTGTAAACAAACCAATTGTTTATATATAGTTGGCCAATCGTTTTTCAAAGTTATCTTATCATCTACTGGTCTGATTACAATAATCTAACTACTATTAGACTCGTCTTGATGAACTCTACAATTTTCACTTAGTAGATGTAATGAACTTGATCTCGAAACCCGTGCTGTGATGCTATGATCTCAAAACCCATAATGCCAATTTGATCTCGAAATCCATGATGCGGTGCCATGATCAAGCCATGACCCAAATATGAGATCATTGATTTGAAAGAAATGGGGTCATAATCAAATTGCAACCAAAGCGCATAAGTAATGTAGTGAATAGCATCATGTTTATAGAGTTAGTATTAGTCATAGTATTTTGTATAACATAAGAACACCTATATAAACTTGTACAAACCTTCTTGTAATAATCTAGTCTGTACAATAACAATAAACTTCGCTTGTATTAATAAAAAAACTGTTTTGCCAATTGGATTCGTGACATTTTGTACAAACTAACTACTCAGATTGGATCCTTGTAATATACAACGGATTACCTAGAGTACCTTTGTTCTTATCTTGTCTAAGGAATAATTAAAAAAAAAATTAATCAATTAATTAAATACCTATTCTTGTTCACGTATCTCTATTAACAGTCACGAAATTTTTTTGGCATCGCTCTATATATATATTTTGTCAAGCATTAGTATAGTAAATGCACAACCCAATCTCAATGCTATAGTGGTGGCCTTGAACCAACTCCAAGTGGACTGTCAAGCACTTCATCAAGAAAATATGGAGCTCAAAGACACTCTTAAGAAATTTGAGGCCCGAAAGATGTTAAAATTCCCTATAAGAAACCTAAAGTGAGCTTTCCAGATAAGTTTGATGGTACTAGAAGTAAATTCTGAGGGTTCGTAAACCAAATTTGTCTTGTTATTCAGATGTAGAGCTTCGATCCTACATTTTTTGGGCCATTCGGATTAAATTCGAATTTTATTTTATACTTCCGGTTAAATTCGATATAATCCGAATTGAATAAATTCAGATTCAATCCGTAAAAAAGTATAGAGGTACGTGCAGAAATTACTTCATATAGAATAAAGTTATTTAACGCATTTGAGATAAGCTAAACATGTTAGTAACCTGCTTATTTCAGGTGTGTATAGTTGCAATTAAGTACATATTATTCTATTATTTCTTTGAATAAACTTTTTAAATTTCCCGCACTATACGTACAGTACATATGTACTAAGGTGGTAACTCAATTAGATTTACTATGATCAGATTTCAATCAATGAAATTAAAATAATCGATTAAAATATGATCTTACTTTATTTAATTATAAAGAACGCTCAAATTTCTAAAAGATGTACCCACTTCTTTTTCGATTTTTTTTTTTAGCTAAAAACTCTTCGCAAAAGTATAGTTACGCTATTAAACTTTGGACTTGTATTGTTGAGGTCTAATTTTTTTCACTTTAATTAAATTTTTCCAAATTTTATATGTTAATAGAAAATTCTAAAGTGAAACTTTATTCTTCAACATTTAATAAAGCTCTTGTAAAATTTCTAGGTAATTACTTGGGTTTTTGATAAGTAGTATTATTTTAAAATTTATTAATTAATGTTTTAGGTCTTACGATTTTGTATTTTCGGCACTATGAATTTACTGAAAGTATTTCGGTACACCAAAAAAACACATTCTGAACCAACTCTCGGTTCCGGAAATTAACTTTGAACCTTCGGCTTGCAAATAACTAGCATAATTTAATCAAGTTCTTTCATCCTTATCAGCATATTGGTCAGTTGAACCAATTTCTCTGTAATGTCATCATATTATATTTTTATAGGATTATTTTTAATAACTTTGTTATTAATTTTTAGGATTTTAGCTTCTAGTTCTTCAAAAAGCCGTTCGGCATTTTGAGTTTTGAGATTAGTGCGATTAAATACTTGGGTTAATTGGTTTAAACTGACTTCTTCCTGGCAGCTAATTTGCTCTTGGAGGGCTTGTTTTTGTTCTACTTCAGTTTTTAACTGGCGAATAGCTTCGGCTTTTTCGCTTAATTCTTTGCTAATCTCTACTAATCGTTCGTGCGAAAACCAACCAAACTTTATAGCAAACTCAAACTGCTTTAGCTACGGCTCAAACTAAACAAAATGCTCATTCTAATATTACTAAACAACAAAACTTCGTTGAGTTCTTTATCTTTTAAGAATTCTTGGAGGGAGGATTTGCCAATGAAAGTTAGGAATTTCAGTTTTACCTTTTTTTCCAGTCTGTCCCCTTCTTTGGCTGGTGGGTTTCTTCAAATAAATTCTTAAATAAGCCTTCTACTTTTTCGTTAGTGTTATAGTCCTTAAAGTTCAATTATTTAGTGATAGTGGCTGTATCTTTGGTGTAATATTAACTACTATGAAACTAACCTCTAATCTTAACTCCTAACTTTAAAAAATGAGGTGACTTGTCAATTTTTTTATACTATCATATATATTTCATTTCAGAAATAGCTTTTAAGTTCGAAATTCTTTAATGATTTGAACCAAAATTTTAAATTCGTTCAAATCGACCTAATATATAGTCATCCGGTCATGAGTCATTTCCCTGACTGGCAATGTTAGTTTTAAAAATTCAGCAGTATTACGCTCTAGAACCCTGAGTAAGTTTTCTTATCTTATTATGGGCAGTTCTAAATTTATTAGCATCACCAAAAGTTTTTTCAAACTCTTTTAGTAAAGCTTTGAAATTTTCAATAGTACAGATTGGTTTTCAAGAAGGGGCGAAAACCACGCTACAGCAGAACCTGTCAACAAGCTTCCGAGCAAGCCTACTTGAGTTCGGTTATCTTGGTAACAGTATGGTTGCATCTGGATAGTGCTTCGATCCGTATCCGTTCAATTCAGATAGATCTGACAATTCGAATTAAATTTGGATATCCGGATTTATTAATTTTAAACGGATAGATCTGTAATATATATCGGATTAAAGATAAGGATTATCTGAATTGTAATTCTAGACGCTGTTATAATAACTGCTAAAAACAAAAGAGATATTGTTCTCCTGCCACAGGAGGATGTTTTCCTCATGTAAACCCGGGTCACATTCGACACACTCCCGATACTTTACATACACGTTAGACAGTTATCGATTATCAAAAACTCTGTATTATTTTAGGAATTTGGATAAACATGCAGTATCGTTATTATCTGAGGCTGGCCTCAAGCTATGCCTCCGAGTTTAGACAAATAGTGGGAGATTTGAATTGGGGAGAGGCAGCTCTAGTTGACCAATTTCATATAGAGCTCCATAGTGAAATAAAGGATTTATTACTTACCTTGGAGGACCCCACCTCCTTAAATGATGCAATTTCTAAAGCTATCATATATGATATTCGATTATTTGAGCGAAAACAAAAGCGTTAGCATGACACTACTACTTGCAGAATTCAGCCACAAATTGTTAACAACTCGCTATTACCTAGTAATCCTATGCAAATAGATGCCATCAGATTCAAGCCTTTGACAAAAAAAAAAAAAACTGATGTTATATGTACAACCTGTATTTATACGCAGAAAACTGGGACACATTGCCAGAAGTTGTCCTAGGAAACGCAACTGGTTTTCCAGAATTGACGCAGTAAGCACGGATGAATTGTCGGAAAAAGAGGTACCCCAGTTGCAGTAAGAGGGCTCCAACTAGATTATAATTGGGACTTACCCCCTAGAAGAAAATCGACAACAGGACTTGCAACCGTGTTTACTCCAGAACTATACTTACAATCACCTAATAGGACTCAGTTGAAAGTCCAAACCTTAATTGATTCTGGCGCTTCTTCTTGTTTTATAGATATTAATTTAGCCTTAGAATATAAATTACCCATTCTCAAGAAACAAACTCTATTGCCTGTAGAAGTTATTGATGGACATGAAGTTTCTTTAGCTGCAGTCACACATAAAACAGCACCAATACCTTTACATTTGCAGAACACCATGAGGAAATATTCTTTAACCTCATTTCTTCGCCTCATTATAAGATAATTCTTGGTTTACACTAGTTGGTTTTACATAATCTGTATATCAACTGGCAGGAACATTCCATTACCTTTTCCGATCCATGTTGTTCGACTCATGTATCAAGGCCTTTATCATCTAGGACATATTCCATTCTGAACGAACAAATTTTTATAGTCCAAAATTTTAATACTTTACCGGGTAGCTTGGTTTCAAAACCTTCTGTACCAACGATTCCTATAAAATACTATAATTTTCAGTAAAAAGGAAGCTAGTAAGCTGCCTGAAAATTGCTAGTACAATTGTGCTATAGAATTATTACCCAATAAACAACTACCATGGGGACCCATCTATGAACTATTATCATATGAACTCACTGAACTAAAAACATATATAGAAGAAAATTTGCAGAAGGGGTTTATTAGACATTCGAGCTCTCTGTCAGAGGCGCCTATCCTTTTTGTCAAGAAAAAGGATAGAACTCTATGCATGTGTATTGATTATCGAAGTTTAAACTGCATTACATAAAAATCGGTACCTGCTTCCCCTAATCCCAGAATTGTTGAATCAATTGGCTTTAGCTAAAGTATTTACAAAAATAGATCTTAGGAGTGCATATAATTTAGTTCATATAAGACCTGGTGATGAATGGAAAACAGCCTTTCGTACTCATTATAGCCATTTTGAATATTTAGTTATGCCCTTTGTTTTCACTAATACCCTAGCAGTATTTCAACACCTTATGAAAAATGTTTTCTGCAAGTTTTTACATAGGTTTATCATAATTTACTTGGACGATATCCTTGTATGCTTACCAAATTAGAAAGAACATGATCAACATGTTCAGTTGGTTCTACAATGCCTACAAAAACATGGATTATTTGCGAAATTGAAAAAATATGAATTTGATAAAACAACTATAGATTTCTTGGGCTACCGTATTGTATTATACCCAGTGATGGCAATTTAATCGGCCAAAAAAAATTTAATTGGCCATCGGCCAATACATAACAATTTGGCCAAAATGGCCAAAATTTTACGGCCAAAGTTGAATGTTAATTGGCCAGGCCAATTGAAATTAGTTGGCCGATATGGCCGTTGGCCATTGGCCAAACAGCCAAATGGCCAAACGGCCAAATAACAATACTGTATGTATATATATAATACATATTACGTATACATACTGGTTTTGTTCAAAGCCACACTACTACTATATGAAGTAATATTTTTGAATTGTATTTATAGCCAAAAAAAAGTTACTTAACAATATAGCTATCTATTTTCATGTGTTACTCAAGCAACGTTATTTTGCGTTTATACAGCTTACCATCTGTTCCTGGTTTAGAGTGACTGCATCACGCGGCTACTTATTTAAGTACTATAACAAATTCGAATTTTGTAACTAGAGATCCGACCCCTAGATCTTCTTTTCTTTATTTAGTATAGATGACTTGTATAATTCATTAAATGTTGATCAAAATCTTGATGATTAACATATATCGGCCCCTTTTGTAAAATCTTCAATAATACGTTAATACATATTACGTATACATACTGGTTTTGTTCAAAGCCACACTACTAACTTTATGAAGTATTTTTGAATTGTATTTATAGCCAAAAAAAGTTACTTAACAATATAGCTATCTATTTTCATGTGTTACTCAAGCAACGTTATTTTGCGTTTATACAGCTTACCATCCGTTTCTGGTTTAGCGTGACTAGAGATCCGAACCCTAGATCTTCTTTTCTTTATTTAGTATAGATGACTTCAATTTTTGTATAATTCATTAAATGTTGATCAAAATCTTGATGATTAACATATATCGCCCCTTTTGTAAATACGTTAATGTGTTAGCACGTACGTATGCGTGTCAAGGGGTAAGAATTATAAAAATTCTAGATAGTATGTCAACGTGTTAGGCTTAGCAGCATCATTGCTAATAACACATAGCATGTTAGATAGCACATTAATGTGCTAGGTAACACGTTAACGTGTCGTTTATTAAATTCATATATATATAAACGAATAAATTTAACTTCAATAAAGAAGATACATGTAGAGAAGTTCCCTTTGATTTAGTGAAAGAAAAATAAAGGAAGTAAGCTAGGACCTTTATTCGAGTAAATTAATATCGATACTTGGTATATACTGGTTTGCCGCAAAACCCACTACTGATACTAATCATGAGAACTAATGTATCTTAAATTGTATTTAAAATTACTTCCCATACTCTTATTCGCATGTGCTATTCAATATGCTGTATGTGTTGTTATTATTAAGAAAATTTCTAGTTTTAATTAGCCTATTTGCGTAAAACCAATGCATACTAAACAAATTAAAGTGCAAAGGTAAATGATTGTACTTATAATAGAATCAAGCTTTAACAAGTTTGTATTATAAATCATGATAAAAGATACAACAAAGAAAATTTTGTAAATATTATACGTCGTTATTTTTTCTTGCTTTATCAATTTGCATATATAGAATTGTTTGTAAAATTATAATTGTATACGCATTATATAGTACATATATATATATTGAGTATATAAATATCTTTAGCTGTAGTTAATAATTAGATAAATCGAAATTACTCATCTTTATGTCAAGCAAAAAAAGGAAACACCAACTTACTAGCTACATTGAAATTCTTGAGGAGCAGGCAGACGAATGGCGAAATTATGCTATTTGTTGTGCTTGTCGTGATGCTTTGGGTAGACCAAATGCCTTGCTCAATAAGTTTTCAAACAAGAGTGAACGTGTAAAAAATCATTTAAAAAAATGTCAACATTTTATCAATAAAGTTGGTAGTATTGAGGATGTATCAAGAATATTGGATGTTGAATTAGAAGAAGTAAAAGAAATATCAGATGTTAAAGCCAAAAAAAGATGTATAGAACCAAATCTCTCAACAGGTAAATATATTATTTTAAAAACGTTTTTTTTTATAATATAATTTATATTTTTAAAAATTTATAATAGAAAAAGGACCATTAGAAAAATATTTTATCCGGCCTTTATCAAATCAAGACAAAAAAAAATTTGAAACTCTTTTACTTCGTGCAACTGTTTCTGCTGGATTAGCATTACAGTGGATACAAAATGAAGAGGTTCAAGAATTATTTCAATTTGCAAACCCTTCTCTTAAATTACCTGGACGTCGTGCATTGGGTGGAAGAATTCTAAATAATGAAGTAAAAAAATATGATGACAATATGATAACAAAACTTCAAAATGATCTTGTTGGTCCAACTCTAACTTTCGATGGTTGGACGAATGTTGTAAATCAAAATATAATGGGATCAGTTTTTATTTTATCAAAAGGAGAAGTATTGATTTGGAAAGGAATTAATATAAGTAGCGAAAGAGAAAGATATAAAGAAGTAATTGAAAAAATCGAAATAATGTTTGCTGATATTACTCAAATGGGCATTAAATTAAATGCTGTCGTTTGTGATAGTGCATCATCATATGCTGCAGCAAGGTATGTATAATTAATAAGATTATTACTAATTTAAATTTAATTTAATTTAAATTTAAATTTATATTATTTTAAATAAAAATAGACGACGCCTACGATTAAAATATGCTAATATTACCTTTTTGCCGTGCTTTGCCCATCAAATGAATCTATTTGTGGGTGAAATTTTTAAGGAGTCAAAAGAATTTCGTGAAGCTTCAATTAATGCAATTAAGGTAGCTGCATATTTTCGGTCTGCACAACACAAATATTTTATTGGTCAATTAAGAGACTTGCAAAAAGAGTCTTATGGCAAATATATAGCAATAGCAATTGGTAATGATACACGATGGAATAGTTATCTGGAATGTTTTTGCTCTTTGCTTAAATCAAAATCAGCATTAAGAGTAAGTAATTATATATTTTATATATTATATATTAAAAATAAAAAAATATAAAATAAATTTTATAACTTATATTAAAGTTTTTTTTTAATATTTTTAAATATTACTAAATAAAAATTTTAAATATTTACCAGACACTTGGTTCTAAATTTGATCCATTCGAATCATTAAATGCAACTTCTAGTTCACAAAATTCGCTATATCTTCCAGCAGAACTTTCATCAATTCTTATGAATGAAGCATGGTGGCAAATATTACATAAGCTCAGTAAACTTCTAAAACCATATAGTATTGCAATTAATCTTCTCCAAAGAGATAAAGCTCGCTTATATGAAGTGCTACATAGCTTTGGTTATTTTGTAAAATTTTGGAATGAATATGATAATCCTGTGTTTGGTCAGCGAATGTTAACACGATTAGAATCAAGATGGAAAGAATGGGAACAACCCCTTCTTCTTTTATCTTGGCTTCTACATCCCAAATATCGAATGAATAAATTTAATTCTGATGTAACTAACCTTAATCATGTTTATCTTAGCAAATGGCTAATATATTACTATGAAGTTTGGTCATGCAATAAATCAAAATCAATTCTGCGTGAATATGAGCAATTCAGAACACAATCACATCCTTTTGATAAAAAGTCAATTGATCAATTTGAAGGTGAAGCTTTTAGTTTCTGGACTTGGGTTGCACCAATGTCAAAAGAACTTGGCTTTGTAGCACAAAAAATATTTGGAATTTGTGTAAATGCTGCCTCTATTGAAAGACTATGGTCATGCATGGGTTTTCTTCATACAAATCGACGTAATCGTTTACTTGTAAGTATTAATAATTAAATTATTATTTATTTATATTACAATAAATTAATTATATATTAGTTTCCAAAAGCATTAAGTATGAGTAAGCTTCGGGCATCAATTACATATCAACATCGATCAAATAAAGAATCAGAAAATCAAGTATTAGAAGATGAAGCATCCGAGGATGAAGAATCTGAAGATATTCAAGAACCTGAGAATAGTACTATAAATGAGCATGTTGAAAATTTTAATTATCTAATTGATGAATGGGAAAATTTATTAGCTCAAGAAGTTGAAGCAAAACAAAATGAAAATGATGATACGGATTATGATTTAGAGGTAGATATTGATGAATATTTGCTTACTCAAACGCATCCTGCAGTAGATATTGGAGCAAAGTGGAATATTTGTGAAATTTTTGCAGATGATTTAGAAGCGACTTATGATATTAATTAAATAATTTTGATTGTATACATGCTATTATTATATAATTTATAATAAAGTTTATAACGCATGTAAAGTTTTGCTGAAATATAAAAATAAAGAATTAAAAACTCAACTTATTTCAAATATAAGTGGGTCCTTAAAAAATCTCATTTTTGAAATTCTGAAATTATAAGACTAGAAGTTTATAAATATAATTTATTAAATTTTAAAAATAATCGCTTAATTTAAAATAATAAGGGGGTTTTAAAGTTAACAAATAAGTTATGTATTTTGAAATAATAAAATTTTTTTAATAGCATTTATACTATGTATGTAATTTGAGTGAAAGTTTTATTATTTACTCTATAATTTGTCATTAAGTAATTTTTTGATTGTAATACAAAATTTTACTTATTTCATTTTAAACACCCGTTTCAATTTTGATTTCAAAATTTTAATACACAAATAAGATTTTTTAAACTTATTTCCGAAATACACTGTTTTTTATTTAATTCTGAAACCCCTTAATTCATTATTATATCGAATAATTTATTTTATTAATGATATCGAAATCTGAGCTTATTAAACACGAAGCTAAAAAGTATGTAAAGCATATAATTAGACTTCATTCTAGCTATATCTTTAAATGCTAAAGCTATATCATTAATTAGTATTAATATTGGACCAATCAAATTACTAGCATTATTTGGCCGTTTCGGCCAAAAATGAAATTTATATTTTTGGCCATTTGGCCACGGCCATTGGCCGGCCAAATACCCAAGTGACATCACTGATTATACCCCAAGGAATCCAGATGGACCCTACTAAGATCGAGAGTCTCCTCTTTTGACCTGTTTCAATATTGCTTTGCGAAGTACAACATTTTTTGGGTTTTGCTAACTATTATCAGCATTTTGTCAAGAGCTATGCCCAATTGGTTATCCCTTTGACGAATTTAACCCGGAAACCGATGAAGAAGCCAACAGTATTTTATTGGCCTTCCTCTGCCCAACAAGCATTTGATTTCCTTAAAACGGCTTTTACTTCTGCTCCTATTCTAGTTCAAGCTGACCCTTCAAAACCTTATTATTTGGAGACAGATGCATCAGATTATACCCTTGGTGCGATATTATCTCAGTACCAAGAGGAATCTTACACCCTATTGCTTACTACTCTTGAAAATTTACACTAGCTGAAATTAATTATGACGTCCATAATAAAGAATTGTTAACGGCTTTGAAACGATAGTAGATTATCTGGAAGAGGCTCGACATTAAATTACTATTTATTGCAACCACAAGAATTTGAAGTATTTTACTACTGCTAAAACCCTTAGTCAATGTCAAGCCTGGTGGTCCCTGTTTCTCTCTAATTATGATTTTAATATCATTTTTTGTGCAGAAAGAGACCAAGGGAAGTCTGATGCTCTGTCACAGAGGGTAGATTACCAACCTTTGAACTGTAATATAATAGTGGCCCAGCAGCATACCATATTATTAAAAGATAGACATTTTCATTTAGCTACTACCTTTGTAACCCTAGTTGATACAGATCTGAGAGATCGCATACATGTACAATTGGCAATGGATCCATTGGCCCAGGACATCATTAATCACTTGCTACATCCTATAGGAATAGTCACGAAGAACTGCTCAAACTATCATAAGTTCCAATATGAAGATGGACTTTTATTTCACAAGGGTTATTTTATGTACTGCGAACTTTAAAAAAGTTGGAGGTCCTACAAAATAGACATGATTCAAAATTAGCAGGTCATTTCAGAGTAGCAAAAACCATTGAGTTAGTGTCACGAAACTACTGGTGGCTGGGGCTCAGATCTTTTATAAAGAATTACATAAAATCCTGTGATACCTGTGCACAAGCCAAAAGTTCTCGACAACAACCCCATGGACTTCTGGAGTCTTTACTCATACCTACCATATAATAGTAATTCATTTCGATAGATTTTATCACTGACTTGCCTGTATTCTCAGATTTCGATTTCATCCTAGTAGTTGTGGATAGGTTGTCCAAAATGGCCCATTTCATAGTATATAAAAAACTATTAGTGCTGAAAAAATGGTACAATTAATAATTAAAGAAGTAATTCGGCTTCACAAAGTTCCTGAAAATATAATATCAGACCGTGGGCCCCAATTTGCTTCCAAATTCTGGAAATGTCTATTCAAATTATTGGGTGCTCGTACCAACTTATCTTCAGCATATCATCCTCAAACGGATGGCCAAACTGAAAGAGTTANTTGATAATCAAGGAAGTGATTCAGCTTCACGGAGTTTCTAAAAATATAATATCAGACCGTGGGCCCCAATTTGCCTCCAAATTCTGGAAATGTCTATTCAAATTATTGGGCACCCGTACCAACTTATCTTCAGCATATCATCCTCAAACGGATGGCCAAACTGAAAGAGTTAACCAAGTGTTAGAAAATATCTGAAGTGTACAATAAACTATCATCAAGGTGATTGGGTTGAATTACTTCTCCTGGCCGAATTTGCTTATAACAACTCGATCCATTCTTCTACAAAAACTACCTCATTCCTTGCTAATTATAGATTTCATCCTCACTTTGCTCTATATATACAGTCAGACCTTCCTAAATGCAAGTCATTGGGCCAAACTTTTGATAGCTTGCATTTAGAGAACAATAAGAAAAATTGCATTTATAGAGGTTAAAAATATATTTGGGCCAGAATTTAAGGTTGCATTTAGAGGGATGTTGCATTTAGGGGGGTTGCATTTAGGGAGGTCTGACTGTACCATATCACTCCTCGGTTCCAGCTGCAGTGAACAAAGCTAAGGAATAACAACATGTGATAAAAACACTTAGAATGGAATTGCAACTTGCACAGAAACGATACAAAGAAAATGCAGATAAATACTGACATAAGACTCCAGATTATATGATTGGTGACAAAGTCTGGCTTTTTCAACGCAATATTCATACATGTCGACCCTCAGAGAAATTGGACTTCAGAAAACTTGGACAGTATTCCATCCTCGAAAGAATCAACCTAGTTATGTACTGATTATCCCTGCCTCCTACACTCAAAGTACATAACACTTTTCATGTCTCCCTTTTTGGAGCCCTATATTGCCAATACCTTTTCAGGAAAAGTGGTGGAACCCCCTTCTCCGGTAATTATAGATGGTGAAAAGGAATATGAAGTAAATAAAATATTAGATTCTAAATTGATTTAAGAAAACCTATACTATTTAATCGATTGGAAAAGATATGATTTAGATGAACAGTCCTGGGAACCTGCAGAGAATGTTACCAATGCACAAGAAGCTATTGATACTTTCCATCATCAATACCCTCATAAACCCTGTTCGTCTTTGCTGCCTTGCAAAGAAAGAAGGAAGAAGCAGAAAAAAGGGGTAAATAAGTCACAAAAAGGGGAATAGTGTAATGAACTCGATCTCAAAACCCATGATGTAGTGCCATGACCTTAAAACCTGTGACGCCGATTTGATCTCGAAACCTATGATGCGGTGCCGTGATCAAGCCATAACCCAAACATGAGATCATCGAATCGAACAAAATGCCGTCATAATCAAATTGCGATCAAAGCGTATGAGTAATGTAGTGAATAGCATCATGTTTAGGGATGTTAAGTGGTTCGTTCAGTTCGGTTCTGGTTCAGTCCCAAGAAGTTCAAAGAAAAAATGAACTGAACTGAAGTTCATGAACTTTAGTCGAACTTTAACAGTTAAGTTTGAGCTTGGGTTCATAAACTCTAAGCATAAACTTCAGGTTAGCTTTAAGTTCAAGCTCGAGGTTATGGACTAAGTTTATTTAATTTTAAATATAAAAAAACATGCTTAAAATAATTTTTTTATACTTTCTTAAAATTTACAGTATAGAATAATATTCGAAAAATAGAGGATAAATACGTATTAAAAGCCCCTGGTATGATGCTGTATTATATAATAAGAACAAATGCGCATCAAAAATAAAAAGAAAAAAATTTAGAAATAGTAGATAAATAAATAAAAATTAGATATAAATAAATAAGCAGAGCTCGAGATTCAAGTTTGTAATAGTTTTATTATTAATTTTAATTTTAATTTTATCATTTTATTATTATTATTATTATTACAAAACTTGTTTCTCGGGTTTTGTTTATATATTTCTATTTAATTTTTATTATATTCTAATTATTCAAAAAATTTATTTAGTTTGTGTCGGGTTAGTAATTTTGGTATTTTTTTTTACATAGTATTTTAGCCCTATGCGTTGACGATAGTCATGCTAGGTTATTATCGCGAGGATAACCTAATTTGTGGCTTATATGAAATTGAGGCTTATATGAAAAAGGTAATAGCATATGATTGTATGCAATGGAAATTATAGATGCATGTGATAGTTTTAGATACGCAGAGATTATAAAGATACATGTGGGAGTAAAATGGTGAATCTTAGTGCTTTCTTTCTTCGCTTGTCTTGTCACTTGTTCTCTTCGGTGCCTGATTATGATCTGGCTTCCATCCCCCCGCCCTCTCTCATTCATTGCACCTAGCACCTAGCGTTCTGCCTGTTGTCATGTATAACGAGTTGAATGCGCCGCACCATAGCGTGGCTTGAACTCGTTGATGTTGTCATGTGAACCGAGTTGAATGCGTCGCACCATAGCGTGGCTTGAACTCGTTGATGTTGTCATGTAAACTGAGTTGAATGCGCCGCACCATAGCATGGGCTCGAACTCGCTATTATAAAAAATTGATGTTTTATGTAATAAGTTGAATGTGCTGCACCATAAGCATGGGCTTGGACTCAAAAAAAAAGAAAGATGCGCCATAACTTAGCATTGGCGATCCTCAATTATGCTTCATCACGTGACATTTCACGCGTACATAGAGTTGTTGTGAGCACAATATATGTAGAGTTGTTATAAGTTGTTATGAGCACAGTATGTAATAGTAGAAAAGAAAAGTGATGGCATGCAGCACTATTCCCATTATGTATCTTCGTAATCTCTAATAAAGAGAGTGTTTAATATAAATCCTAGCGAGAATAATAATATTGTTTGTCTATTTGTGGAACACGATATTTGGATAAACAAAAAAAGCTCGCATATAATAATCATGATACAAGTTATCTCAAATAAGGCTAGTGCATCGTAAACATGCACTTTATAACTGTAGTATTTTTATTACCAACAAGAAAAAATTAGTTAATGAACAGGTATCTTACAATATGACCGTGAGACCTTGATGAATATATAATAGTAGGTTGAACTACTAGTTCATAAACCGGGTTTCTAAACTAGTTATATAAATTAAGTTTATAAACTAGATTTATAAACCAAGTTATGAACTAAGGTTATGAAACTGGTTCGGAAACTACTAGTTAATTTTTTTCTGAACGAACTACTAAAAAAACTAGTTTGAACCGGGTTTGAACCCGGTTCACCTGAACCACTTAACATCCCTAATCATGTTCATAGAGCTAGTACAGTCAAACCCAGCAATAGTTACGTGCTAAAATCAGTCTTTCGATGTGCCTATTGTGAGATTGTGACTAAAGCGAGCTAAAATTTATAATTAAATAGAGAAAATTAAAGTTACTATAGCGTGATTGTGACTAATGCGAATGTGACTATTGCAGGGTTTGAATGTATTAGTCATAGTATTTTGCATGACATAAGAACACCTATATAAACTTGTACAAACCTTCTTGTAATAATCTAGTCTGTACAATAACAATAAACTTCGCTTCTATTAATAAAAAAACTATTTTGCCGATTGGATTCGTGCAGTAGACATAACTCCTTAACTTAGTAAGAAAAATGTTTACCTTGAGTAGGCAAAAAAATTCCTACATTTTAGAATTACATATCAACAAATAGTAAAGATCTGCATCACATTACACTATGATCACACTATCAATTTGTAGCGGATCATCAATTAACTATTATTATATAATATTTATATTGTATAAATAAATAAACTAAGTTTTTTGTTAGTTAGAGTTAGGGTCAGGTTAGGTAGAGTTAAAGTATGAAAATTAAAAAAATTTTTTTTGTTAGAAGACAAAAATTAGTTTCATATGTAAAATTTTAATTTATAGACAACTTTATCAAATTGATTATTTGTTTAAGATCATTCTGATTGTGTTACATTATATCTAATTTTGAAATTTGTCAATCATTAGGAGGCAACATATAAGCACAACATAGAAGTGCAATGTATATTTAATTCTATAAATTATATATATGCTTAAATATTATATGAATAAATCTATGCATCGCTACTGGCAATGTGCTTATACAGTATATTGCCTTTCTATCTGATTGGTTAAATCTTTAATTATTATATATAATATATACATTGTATAAATAAATAAGTCAGGCCTTTTGTTAGTTAGGATTAGGATTAGGTTAAATAAAGTTAGAGTATAAGATTAGTTTTTATACTAAAATTTTACAAGAAATTTTTTTCGTTAGAGAGTAAAGAATAGTTTTATATGGAGGGACATCAATAGAAAAGGGACAAATCATTTTTAGTAACTTTTTTTAAAATTTTAAATTAAAATATTTTGACAACTACTAAATCAAATTTAATAAAATTTTTTTTTGCTTTAATTCTATAACTATAAAAAATTAAAATAAAAAAATTTTGATTAAATTTGGTTAAATAGTTGTTAAGTTATTTTAACTTAAAGTTGAAAAAACTTTTACTTAAAAAAGATTTGTCACTTTTCTATTAAAGTCCCCCTATATGTGAAATTTTAAGTTATAGATAACTTTGTCAAAACAACTGTTTGTTTTGATCATTCTGATTGTGCTATGTTATATCTGATCTTGAAACTTTATTGGCCAATCATTAAAAGGTGATGTATAAGTACAATACGGAGGTGTAACACATATTTAACTCTATATTATATATATATTTAAAATTTTTAAAACTTAACAATCAAAATTTAATTATATAGAAACTTTAAAGTTCCTTGTATTACTATTAATAAAATAACCAATATATATGTGCTTGTTTATATACTTACAATGTTCTTTTTCTAGTAAAAATAAATCCAAAAATTAAAAATATTAATGAAAATAAGTGCTTTGATACAATTAAGAAATATTTTATAAAGTTTTTTTAGTTAAAAGAATAAAATTTGTTGAGAAACTAACAAATTTTCTTATAATTTAAAATATACCCAACTCTATTAATCCATATTCTGGACTATAATTTTTATTTAAAAATAATTTATAACACTTAAAATGTGCTAAGTTTATTTTGATTGATGCTAATATAATCAAATATTTGATAAAATTGTAATTAATTATTTATTAAAGCTAAAAAAAAGCATTAAATTCAAAGAAGCAAACTATTAGTATTGAATATAAAAATTAATAAAAATTTTTAATAACTAGAAAAATAGTATCATTTTGTGGTCTAGAGCTCTAAAACTCAGATCATATTTTAAATTAAATTTATATAAGATTGATATTACTTATAAAAATTAGTATTTCAATTAGACATACAACTCTCTCTGACGATCACTTGTACTGAATTTTCATACAAATGAAAAACAAAAAATTTGCTGGAGTTAGTAGAAGAAGCACTACAGTGGACTGTTTTTATGAAGGTTAACCAAGAGTTGTTCAGGGACCCCGAGCTATATATAGATAGGTGACAATTTGTTATTGCTTATTTTTAACTATTTTTGTATAGATCTTTTCTATATTTAGTAATATTAATACTTATTTTTGACTATTTTTCTGTAGATCTTTTCTGTTTTTAAAAATATATAACAATTTTTTAAAATTGTTAGCTGTTCATAGATTGCCCGGGTCCTGTTGTTCAGTACTTCCTCCTTTTGGGAACTCTCTCATATATTTGGTATGCAAACCAAAAGGATTAGTATACAAATAACTGGCAGGAAGTGGCATCTTTGTATACAAAATTTTGGAGAAAGAAGTTTTTTATCAATAAAGACCTCTGTATGTGACTTACAAGGAAACACAATCTCTAAAAAATTTAAAGGTCATGAATTGAAATCCACCACTATATTCTCGCTTTTCTTAGGTTTTTTTGGTAAATATTTTTGCTGATATAAAAGTAGAAAAATTCAGCTTACCCCCTCCAAAAGATTTGCATGGTTTACAATTCTGAATTGGGAACAAAAGTCATAAAAATCAAGTTCTACTACGTGTAGACCAAGGGTTGGCATTGATCGTTTAGAGATTCTTCTAGAAAATTCTTGCAAGGCTAACTCTACCCTGAAGATGATAATAAATATAATACAGACTAAATTTAGAGTAGAGCTAGATTTAAGAGTATTATATAATTTTTAAACAATAGTTTATCTTTTTTTCAAGTTTACTTTCTTTTTTTGACTTTTCTATCTTTTTTCTTTTATATTTGTATGATTTGGTTTACATTTAGTTGTTGTAAGTTTTTCTCCTTTTCATTTATTCTTTTTTTCTTTCATATACTTTTTGTTTTTTCATTTTTTGTGATTTGGATGTAAATATTCCTTATTCTAAAGGCTAGATAGGATAGATTAAGAAAAAGTTAGTAATCTTAATAGGTTAACAACATCAAAATTGGTGAACTAAAGACGGTACTTTCAGAAAGTTAGCAGTTTCTCTAGAGAGATAAATAGTTGCAATAATTGCGAATAGGTACTTCGGTAACCAGACGAGTCTTTATTATTAAAATTGAAGGATTATAGGCAAAAATATCTATAGATATAAAATCATTGCATTCAATATATAATAAAGGCAGGATTATGAACAAAAAAATAAATAAAAAATAGTATATAGATAAAGTGGTGAACATGTAAATACTAATGGTTGGTTGGGAAAAAGGATCATCCAAAACTAGGCCAACTATATAAATGGGAGTAGTGTTGTCGTGTCTACTATGTCCAAGACTTTTTTTACTCTTGTCCACGTCCAAACGTCCATAGTGTCCACAACTGTTCAAAGAATATTTTAACTTTAATCTTTAATAAATTAGTTTAAGAAAGATATGATTATATATATTTTTTATAGTTCTAAATATTTTTCAGAAAAGAAAAAAATAGGTTATCTTAATAAAATTTCAAGTAATTTAGATTTACTTTTTTGTTCACAATTGTCCACAATTGTCCACAAATTGTCCAGAGCTGTCCCATGACAATACTGAATAGGAGTATAGTAGGCTTTGGTAGGTTTAGGTTATGGATAAATTAGTCCAAGTCTCGGTACTTAGTAGATAGTATAATAATTGTAAGCAATATATTGTAACGATTAATATACACTTAATAAAGTCCAGAGGCATAACCTCATTTTAATATTAAAAAAAAAAAATAATAAAAAATAAAAAATAGTATTTAAAATTTTTTTAAATAGCTATTATTTAAAATTTATCTTTATAATAAATTTATAATTTATAACAAATTTATAAAAAAAGTAACTCTGTTCTTTTATTAATCTTTGTTATAAATGTGCATATTGTCTAATTTTTGTAATCTGTTAAAAGAAAATACATTATCAAAAAGAAGATCCTCAAGAGTATAAATCTACTAATATAAGGCCAGATTATTATTGTTAGTCGAAATACTTAATTTAGTCAACCATTTAGGCCAGTGTTGTCCATTGGACCATTCTAGTGGATATCACTGGAACTGGATAGCCATTGGACTTAACTGGATGGAATTGGAAAGCAATTTACTTCCAGTGATCGGATGTTCACTGGACTGTTCTGGTGAAGATTTTTATTGGCTGGATAGAGCTTCCAATGACTTCCAGTGACTTCCAATGAAAAAAAAACTATTTAATATATATACATACAGTATTAGCTATACTGTATTTATTGTTTTACTATAGTTAAATTTCAAAAAAAAATAATTATTTTTTTAATTTCTTTTATGATAATTTAGAATTTAAACAAAAACTATAGCTCTAATTTTGAGGCATAATAAATGAGTGCTTGAGAGGAAATAAAATTTAATCAATCATAAATTCTATTTCCTGATTGTCACTCTCGCATATTCAAATGATATCTTACACATATATAAGATAGTCGAATAGGCTAAAATTATGCGAGTATATGCTAATAATTAATACTATAATGCAGTAAAAAGCCTATCTTCAGATTGAAATAAATATAAATGCCGGATAAGCGAAGCGCGAAATAATACCATCTGCACATTATTTAATTCTATAATTAACCTGCATACTAATTTAAGTATAAAGGTATTTAAAGTGATTGTATGTAGAATTTAGTAAATTAAGGCATATTTGCCAAATCAATCAATATAATATTAATACGTAGTGCCATACCGCAGTGATAATAGCGAAATTTATTCTTTATTGTAATAAATAAATTTTTATACAGATCTAATAACGCTAATAATCGTAGAGATTTTATGCAATATCACGTGAAAATATGTACATTCTTATTGGTTAATGTTATTTGGTATCAACGCATTTTAATAGAACGATAATATAGGTTCCAATGGGAAAATTCTTCCAATGGGAATTCCCATTGGAACTGCTGGACCTCTGGAAGAATTTGGACATCCAATAGGGTTTCAGACTTCCAATGTACATCATTGATTTAGGCAATTAGTGTCTAAATATATTTCGGCATGATATTATTTTTTTTGAAATGTCAAAAGTCTAAATTTGACTAAATGTCTAAATAGTTGACTAAATAAATACTATGTGACTAAATGTCTAAATCAGTGATGTCACTTGGTTATTTGGCTGACCAATGGCTGCATCCAATGGCCGAGGCCAAAAGACCAAAAATATAAATTTTATTTTGTCAAATAAAGCTAGTAATTTAATTGGTTAAATCTTTACTTAAGTAATATTTCTATATAACTTACTAAACCTTTGCTTATTAAACCTTTGCACAAATTGCTTATTAAACCTTTGTTCAAATTATACTTTTTATATAACTTTTAAACCTTTGCTTAGATTATTTTTTTATATAGTTTATTAAACTTTCACTTAAATTATTTTTTATATAACTTATTAAACCTTCAATTAAATTATTTTTTATATAACTTATTAAACTTTTGTTAGATTTTTTTTTTATATAGCTTAACAATTATTACTTAAGTTATCTTATATATTAATCTACTTTCGAAATGAACTTTCAAGCAAACTATTATAATTAAAAAAGAACTTGAAAGAAATCGTTAGATTTAATTATTTTTTCACATATAGTAAAATATTGATCCAGTTCTATGAGTTTTATTAATTCCAATAGTTCGTCAATTTCTTTATCGTAACTTTAGTAATAGTACATGAAAATAGATAACTATAGTGTTAATTAACTTTTTTTGGGAAGGTAATATACAATATATACAATCCAAGAATATGGTTCTTATAGTTAATAGTGTGGCTTTGATCAAAACCAGTATGTATATGTAATTGTCCGAAGGACATTACTGTAGAGGCAATAGTAGTCGATGTCTGTGTGTCCGCAAATTACGAGTTTTGATTGGCTAGATCAGATGTAATGTAAAAAAACAAAAAAAAACAACAATCAAAACAATCCAACGATGCTTATTGGCTAATCTGCTTAGTCCTTCGGACTCTATATAGTTTCTATTTTTCTAGTATATATTAACATTAGTATGCATATAATATAGTATTTTTATATATATTTCTTTTTTATTACTATACAGAGAAATTTGGCCACTTGGCCGTTTGGCTATTTGGCCATTGGCCAATGGCCATATCAACTAAATAATTTTTATTGGCCTGGTCAATTGACATTTAACCTTGGCCCAAAATTTTGGCCACTTTGACCAAATAATTATAAATTAGCTGATGGCCAATTAACTTTTCTTTGGCCGATTAAATTGCCATCACTGGTCTAAATAGTTGACTAAATAAAATACTATGTAACTAAATGCCTAAATTAAATATAAACAATAAAATAATTTATAAATAAATTGAATATTATTATTACTACTGCACTTTGAACTTAAAACAAAATACAACTAAGTATAAATTTAATCTTAATTAGTGATATAGGGCATCCATAAATAACAGTTATGTACCCTCTCATAGTAGTGCTTGACCCCCCCCCTACTATATAAAAAATTTTTTCAAAATCTGTATATTTATATATAAAATTTTACAAAAACTTGAATATATGGGGTGTTCCGTATTAAAAGGTCCCATTTTTACATTTTTCAAAAAATTTTTTTATTTGATTTTTTAATAGATATATACTCTATAAAAAAATTTGTTATAAGTTGCAAAAGTGAATTACATAATAAAAAGTATGGTGAAACGCAAAAAACTAAAAACGCAAAGAAATCTAAAAATAGAAATAGAAGATTTCAAGATCGACAAGAATCAAATAGAAAATTCTAGAAATGTAGATCTTCTAACTTAAAATTTTTTTTTGATAC
>QKWP01000624.1:7628-18710 GCA_003550325.1 Gigaspora rosea
GTTAGTTCTTGAAATATTGCTAGTATACGATAATCAATTTTTTTAAAAAAATTGACTATCGTATACAAGCGATTTCTCAAGAACTATTAATCCAATTCAGCTAAAATTTTAATATATTATAAATAAATATGGATACTATATGTGATAAAAATTTGAGCCTTTTATAATTATTGGTTATCAAGAAAATTGATGTTGAAGTTTGATTAAATCTTACGAATTTTATAATTCTATATATTCACTAAAATTTATTTTTTATATAAAAGTGATTTTATAGAAAAAATTTATATTGTCACATCTCTGCATAGTTACCAGATTTCTGAGTCCCGAGGGTGTGATTATATGGGAGTGCAACTGTTATAAATTTTAAAAAATATAAAATTTGATTGGCTAATAGAGTATCAGGTGTGGGTGGTAAGGTAAAATTTTGAAATTTATTAGTAACAAAATATTAGTAATTTCTGGAAGCCCCCTAAGTATTCGGTTTTTTTTTTTGTTTCTGTTTCTGTTTCTTTTTTTTTCTATATATAACTTATTTGTTGTTAGTTTTAGTTTCATCCATTTCGGTATTCAAGATTTACCTTTGCCACCCTTGGGAATTAAAGGATTGGCAACTCAAGGCAAGGCATTCTTTAGTTGTAGGCGGTTTCCCTTCGTTGTTGGTGTCGTCTAGTTTGGAGTGTCAGCGCATTACCTGGAGCTTTTTCATTGGTAGATTGGTGTAATTCGTACAGCGAAGTATCAGTTTCTATTTTTTTTTGCTTTAGCCTTTATTGTGCAGTACTAATTCTTTTCAAGTTCAGAATAGGTACTCGTCGTTGGTGCCGAGTTTGTGATATGCTTTTTTCGTCGTTTCGTTCGTCTTTCATTGTCGTTTTGTTCGTCGTTTTGTTAGTCGTTTTGTTCTTCATTTCGTTCGACATTTCATTCGTCGTCGTTTCGTTTGTCGTTGTTTTGTTCGTCGTGCTGTGGGTTAGGTTTTCGTGTTGGTTTTTGATTTTCATGGCATTGTTGAGATTTAGTAGATAGGAAAGTTAGTCGTTAGTAGATAGGAAAGTCAGTTGTTAGTAGATAGGAAAGTTAGTCGTTAGTAGATAGGAAAGTTAGTGGTTAGATTATATTAGATGTTTAGGTAAAAGGATGATGTTTCTATGGCATTTGTGTGTGGTGTGCAGTGGTGTCTTTACTGCATTTCTCTGGTGTCTTTATAGTGTTTGTGTGGTGTCGTTAAGGCGTTTTTGTGGTGTCTCTTGTAATATGTTTTGTGTGTTTTTTTTTTTTTAATAAAAATACATTATTTTTTATTATTTTTTGTGAAATTTATAATTGACTAATACAGTATTATGTTTTTTAATAAATTATATTAAAATATATGAATATTCAAATGTATTCTTTTATTAATATATGAATATTTAGCTAGCATTTAATATTTAGATGAGCATACATATAGTAATTTTTTATTATTTGCTTTTTGTTATTTTTTTTTATTTTTTACAATCTGCGCAAATTATTGAATTGTTAATTGTTAAAGATCTGTGCAGAAAATTAAATCTGCGCAGAAAATAAAAAAAATTTCTTCAATGATCGCTGGCAGGGTCGCAGAACTGCATTAATTTTTTGATAGTTGTTTTTTTTTATAAAAACTTCCCTGATCTATAGTAAATAGATATTAGATAATAAATATTAGCATTTTAATCTCAATTCTCTTTTATAATAATGAGGTTTTTAATTTTTTTCAAATTGAACTAGCCAATTCTAATCTACAAATTTTGCATTCTATACAAATAGATTTGTTATAGAAATTGATATTAGCTAGATGTAAATTTATAATAACCAGATTATTTACAAGTTTTAGCCCAACTATACAATTGGTTTTTATTTTATACCTTAAACCATCCATTTTAGCGGACAAATTTGACCACTAAAATAATTGGACAAAGTAGAATATAAAAAAACTTTTTTTTTATAAAGATCTTTATTCTAACTAGTTATGATAACTTCCAAAGGCCTGAACCACACATTACACTCAATTGCCACAGTGTAGCATACTCGAAATAGTTCAAACAAAGGACATAGGTTCACACAATGGCTATAAAGTATGCTATTTTACCTGCACTTTTGAGCCATATTATCTTCCTCACATTGCCTGAAAAATTAGCTCTGTAATGTTGGTTATGAAGAATCTTTGACCAACTTTAATATCATATTATAAAAGGTACCTTCACGAGACGATCATGATGATAGTCACTTAAAGTCATGTGAAAGTGCTTTTTTACTATTAAATTTGACCGTAAAGACTATATGACGATCAACTATATTTAGTTGATTTTTGAAGCAGTGTTAAGGAATTTTCGCAAGATAAAAATTTCATAACATCCAGCATGTTGTGTACTTTTATTCTAGCTTAGAAACTATAGGGTATGTCTTAATAAAATTTAGGGCAATTGTACAAAAATTGGCCAAAAAACATTTTAGCAAACAAAATTGTCTACTAGATGGTTTAAGAGATAAAAGTAAATTTCTTGTTATTCTCTTAGCTATACATGGTAACAAAATTATTTTGGGTTTTGGAACCTGAAATTAAAATTTTTGCTGAATTTGTTTTGATTTATTTAATTTAAAACCCAAAATTTGTTAATATTTTTTTTGTAAACAAAATTATAAAAAACGTAAATATATAAATTTTATTTGCTCTTTCTTATAAAAAATTTTAATTTAATTAGTAAACATAACATATTGTAATATAAATTGTAATAATCTCATGTAATCTAATAAAGGAACTAAAAAATAGCTTCTTTTTTTTTTTTTAAAAAAAAATTCAATTTATTTTTGAGAACCCAAAATAGGTATTTTTTATAAATTAATTTTGGTAGTATATACGCTCTTAGCTATATTTACAATATCATACACCTCTATAGTAAATATATTTACAAACTCTTAATTTGTTATATCCAAATACAATAAGCTAGTATTTACTTTTAGATATTCTTTCAAATACTTTAATTTTAATTTTTGGCCAATCTGGTATACACTTTTTAATACTATCCCTTAATTTGTAAAGATTTGCAGACAAATTTAACTGTATAATTACTATAAAAATATCTCTGATTTATTTTTTTTAATTATTTAAAATATTTAAATAAAATTTGATATAATAATATTTGAAAATAAGAATTATATTCTTGTATTATTTGTATTTATATTATTTGGCAAAATGTTTATGTTGCTAATAAGCTAAAAATATTAAATTTTAAAAAAATTTTTTAACTAAAAAATATTTTACAATATCTTGGTAAACTCATTAAATATTGTTTTTAAAAATATAGTTTCTAATACAATATTGTAGTTTATAACTAGTTTATATAAAGAATTACAACTTTCATCATTGTATATTTAGTAATTTACTTGTAAAAATTAAGATTTGTATTAGAAGTAAATATTTTTTATAGACAAAAACATATAAAATTTATTTATAGTAAAAGTTTCAATATATATACTTTAAACTTTTATTATACTAAAGTTTTTTAATATATTTAAAAAATTTTTTAACAATGTTAATAAAACAGATCTAAAATTAAATTTTTAATTAGAAAATATATCCAAAATCAATATTTAAAATTTTATTCAAAAAATTTAAATTTATAAAAAGTTTGCAAGCAAATTTGCTTGCAATACAATTTAAAAGATACAAGTATTTAATTTAGCTCAACTTTAGTTCAGATATATTTAAATTATAGTTTTAATAATTAAGAGATCTTTTTACTAGAATTACTTGTTTTTTATACAAACTATTTTTCAACTATACTAATATTTACAATCTATAATTTTTTTTAATAAAAAGGATATTTAGTAAAGAACCCTACTAGGCATTTTATTAAAAAATATTTGCAAAGTATATATTATTGCAATATGATTATTATGAAAGCATAGTTTTTTTTTTGACCAGATAATCCTAAATACCTTAAAATTAACAGCTCTTAGTTTCAATATATAATCTCTCTATTTATCTATTTTTTTAGGCTATTAGTATCTTCTTATTCTATATTTAGTTTCTGAGTACTCCTTTATTTGTTATCTTGTCTACTAGTGGTTTTTTAGTTTTAGCTCTTGTTGGTCTCTAATAGTCCATTTTGTACCACTTGGTACTTTTTTTTTATCTGTTCCTTTTTGAAGTTTTAGTTTTTTTTTCTGTATCAAAAATAAGCAGATCTCTCTGAATATTGAATTCTATTCTCTTTTTTTATTTAGTTGGTTTTATTTGCTCTTTCTAATATTATCTTAATCTGAAAACTCTTATTTTAACAATTTTATAAACTAGATTTACTTAATATTTATATTATTTGTTAGCAGATTTGCTTTATTTGATCATTTTTGACCCTATAACTATACTAGTAAACTGCATTTCTATGTATGAATTTTTTTTTTTTTAAATAAATAATTCTTTAAAAATCTTTTTTAGTTATAGTTCTAGTAGAAATTTGTTTTCTAGTTAGACTTTAACTCATAATCTTGCAACTGTAATCTAGAGTACTAATTACTATGCTTTTAATTTGCAGGTCTAGAAATATAGTTTAGAATAGTTACACTTCTTATACTATATAGACTAGAATACTATTTAGCTTTATTTTAACAACAATCAAAATGTTCAACCAATTTTACTACTTTTAAATTAGGGATTAGAACCGTTTAACCGTTTAAAAATTGCTCTATAGTTTCGGGCAGAATTATGTTGGTCATGGGCCGGAATTATTTTAATGCCGGCCAAATTAAACGGTTAAACGATTAAACAATTAAGAAAATTTTTAGGTGGTTCCAATCCCTATTTTAAATACTAACTCAAATTTTTTAAAAATCAAAATCTTATTTAATAATTTACTAATATACTTATATTTTTATACTATGCTTTTAAGGATAGGGTGTCAATATTTTCAAATTCATATAAAATAGAATGTAGATTAACTTTGTATAACAATAACATATAATATCATGTAAACATCACATGATTCAACCAATCAGAATTAGCAATTCTTTGTACTACTCAGAAAAAACATATAGCAATCTCAGAGATTTTAATTATATATGAAGTTAATTTTTTTTAAAGCAATATATATTGTGCAACTTCACTATTAGAAACAAACTGGATTAAACTATATATTACATAAATTTGATACCAATTAGTTAAAATGGTAAAAAGTTTTATTAGAAGTATTTTTTTAATTACTATATAAAAATTTAATATACCACATAAATCATATAAAAAATGATCTATGTATACTCTATATTTAAATACATTTCTATTATTAAATTGTTTTTACTTCAACTTTTTTAACTTTTCTACTTACTAGCTAATATACTAAAGCTCTTTATTTTTCAATCAAATTATTTACTTTGCTATATTAAAAGCTATTTATAGACAAACCCTACAATAGATATGTGCCAAAATTGAACTTTCTATATGCCTATTGCGAGATTGTAACTAAAGTGAGCTAAAATTTATATATAGTATATATAATTAAATAGGAAAATTAAGGTGACTATAGTGAGATTGTAACTAATGCGAATGTGACTATTGCGGGATTATACTGTATAGCTTAAAAATGAATCTATTTTTTAGTTAATATAGTAGTTTAATATAGCTAATTCATACTTTCTATCTTTTAATTCAAGCCTAATTTTCTTTATATCTTTACTTATTAAAGTCTACTTTTAAAGGCTTTATTCTAATTCTTTTAATTAATTATTACAACCTTTAATATATTTACAAGCCAGCATTTCAAATAATTACTAAAATTTTTTAAAATATTAAAAGAAATACATAGAAGCCATGTTGCTCTACTTTTGTTTAATATATATTTCTGAAAATAGACTATTTTGAAAATAAGCTACCTTCTGATTTTTTTAAAAATCTCAAAAAATGTGTTAGCAGTTGCTATATATAAAAGTTCAAATTTTACTAAGTAAACTTTAAAAGTGCCATTAAGTAAACTTGTTCAAAACATTAAAATATACTTATAGTAAAAATTTTATATTATTTGGACAACTTTTTATTAGTACATTTTTAATTTTCAAAAAATTCAACAATTTAAAAATAAGCTATCTCATGTTTTTGTATAATTTTTGGTCCAAACTTATTTTCAGAAATACAGTATACAATAATAATTTTTCTTTTACAAATAATTATACTATATAGTGCACAAATCCTTAAATCAACAATTCATAAATAAAGTAGCCAAATTTGAGGCATGTTATACAAAAATAACTTAATATGATTAGTTAATATACCCTAAGTATATATTAAGAGTAAAAGTAAGTACGGTAAGAGTTAAAGTGAGAGAGTAAGAGTGAAAATAAGAGTAAGAATAAGAGTAAAAGAGTAAGAGAAAAAAGAGAGAAAAAAAAAAGAGTGAGTAAAAGAGAACGAAAAAGAAAGAAAGAAAAAGAAAGAGGAAGAGGAATTAAAATTTTTGTAATATTAAATTTAAATATAATATATTTTTATTTTATATTTTTGTGCAGAATTAAAAATATTATTAGTAATTTTGGGCAAATTAAAGTGGCCAAATTTTTCATTTAATTAATAAAGTAGATTAACTTTAAAAAAAATAACTCTATTAAATACTAAGTAGTTTAAAAAATAAACTTTATAATTTTGTACTTTAGGTTTGCTTTCATTATTTTATAAAGAGATTTGATCTATAACTATTTTAGCTTTTTATAATACTATATGTATTTTATACATTAATTTAAGAATTTGTGCACTGTAGATCTCAACAAATACAGGTTGAATTAATAAATTTTAGATACATATTAAAAGACAAATTTCTTAATATATATTGAGTATTTTATTATAAATCTGCCAAATACCTATAGCATATCAGCAGCATATTGGTTGTATATTGGTAAAATACTAGAGAAGAATCTCAAATAATTTATATAAGTTTATATTTGGACATCATAGTAAAATTTTTTTTGGTTAACACTTTTATATTATATTGTATCTCAGAATGATTTTTGTATTAAATTGATACTAATTTAAATTAGATTAGAGTTAAAGTAAAATTACAGTTAAGTTAGAAGATAGTTTAGACCAGTTGTTGCCAATCATTTAATATTGGTCAATTAATAGTCATTTGATATGTGTCAGATTCAATCTAATACAAGTTTTAATCTGAGGTACAATATATAACAGATAAGCAGTAGATAAGCTATATTTCAAATATTAGTTAAAACTTTTAGAAATCTTTACCTTTTTTTAAAATACAACATTCTTTAAAAAAAAAAACAAAAACAAAATTACATTTTTTTTAAAAAAAAATAGAATTACATTTTCTAAAAAAAACAAAAAAAAAACAAAATTACATTCATTAAAAAAAATTTTCATTCTCTAAAAACAATAAAAAACCAATTCTATATTCTTTATTAAAAATTTTTTAAAAAAAACAAAAAATTTAATTTTTTACTTTACATTTTTTATTAGCACATTTCAAATATAAAATTTCTAAATTTAACTCATTAGTATTCTTTTAAATATACTCTGTTTGCCTAAGCATGCTGGAAATTCTAATATGCATAAGTGTACACAAGATTTTTATATATAAAAATTTATAAAAGGCGGATGTGTCATATGGTTACACATCAAAGGAATCGACCATTCTTTATGAAACTTTGCAAAACCGTTTGTTAGGTGTATTGCAAGTAAATTTTAGTAACCCATCACTGAGATCATGTAATTTGCAGGACTTTTATTAGAGGCAGTTTTTTTTATAGCAGGTAATAATATATAAATAAAATTATTATTATTATTTTTTTTTTAATATTTTAGTAACGATTCAGAAAGATAAGGTTAGCAGTTTTGTTATTCGTTCTTTAGCTGCCTTATATTTGAACTGTACAGAAGATTTCTAAAGTTCATAGCTTTTATAAGGTGTAATTTTTGTAATAAGTATTAATATATACATACTGTATTCTTTTTTAGTACCGATTATGAAAGGTTATTATGTAAGTATTGACAATAAAGCAATATAGCATTTTCTGTGTTTTTTTATTTTATATTCTTCGCATTTACAAATTTCTTACTTTAAAATATTTAGGTTCTTTATAAGTTGTAGAAATTGTATAATTTATAGTTTATTGTAGTTCGCTAAGTTATACTATAGAGTTTGTAGATGCATATGTGTAAACGTACTTATAACTATAAAATTAGTATAATACATAGTGTATTAACTAATAACAATTGTAAAGTATTAATAAACATTAGCCAATCATATTTGATGATGATCATCTGACATAACAGCCAATAAACAAGAACTTCTGTCATGCTGTTTGCCTATTAGCTGTTTCTAAATATAACCTTTTTATCCAATACCTACTTTTTAAATATAACCTTTTTTAAAAAAAGGGCCTATATTAGCAATTTTTCAAATATAATCTCATATAGATTGTTTAGGGTTCTATTAGGGGTATAAGGACCTCAAATAATCTATGTGAGCTTATATTTGAACATCATAGTAAATTTTTTTTGGTTAGTACTTTTATATTAGTATATATAAGCTATATTTTAAATATTGGATAAACCTTTTATCCAATTTTAACTTTTATTTAAAATATAACATTCTTTAAAAAAAACCTAAGTTACATTTTTTTAAAAAAAAAAAAAAAAAAAAGTAGGTATGGTGATTTAAGAAGTTATTAAATTGTCACTTCAAGTGGCAGATCTAGGGTTCAAATTTCACTAGTGACATTTTGAAAAAATAGATTTGTGTACTAGTAACTGCTTCTCATTGATTGGTTGAGTACATTACCTGTATTTTTGGTACATCATTTTGAATGAGAGCTTTCGGGCATAGTTATGTATTATTACACAGACAAATTCAAGAAACTGAAGAAAACAAAACCCCATTTGGCAAGTCCCAAGTAAAGAGATAGCAAAGTTCTTTGATAGTGCTACTAGAACCAGAATATCAGAAACTGGAGCTGGAGAACTGAATAACAAGACCTTTGGAGAAAAGAGTCCACCAACCTGGCCGCCGGAGTTACACTAGAGGAAAAGGATCTATGTTTTGAAAGTAGGTACTAGGAAAAGAAAAACTATAAGGCACCTAATGCCAGGTAAATTGACCTTTCCGGGCTAACTGGATTGAAAGTTTGTAAAGTATTGGGGAAGGACCAGTAGGAAAGTAATAGTAGATACTGGGGTTGGAGCGAACCTTACAAGGGCAAAAGCAGGTAATAGTAGTGGTTGCAGAATATTCCCCTAGCTGCAAGTATTGGCCTTGGTAAATGCGTAAGTTACCGAAGCATAGATAATACCTATGTGGGATAAGGAATGCTTTACCAAGTCTTCTGTGATAATAAATTAGTCCTAAGGGGATAGCATCTGGAACTGACCTTGACAGATTTATGTAATGGAGGATCTGTACCAGTAAGGGGGCATTCATAAATAACGTTATGTACCTCTCATAGTAGCACTTAACCCCTCAGTACCCCCCCTTTACTATATAAAAAAATTTTTTAAAATCTGTATGTTTATATATAAAATTTTACAAAAACTTGAATATATTGTGACACAGTAATCCGATTTGGATGATTTAGGTACCATTCGATTCGTCTCAGTGAAACGAATCCAATGATACCAAAATCATTTTATTTGGATTACTGGATCAATAGTTATTCACAAAAAACTATTGATTTTATAGTAATTTTATAAGAAAACATAATAACCAATAGTATTTGGCCAATAACATTTGATCCATAATCCAAATAAAATGACATTGGTACTATTCGACTCCGATCACCGAGACGAATCGAATGGTACTAAAATTATTAAATTTGGACCACTGGTTCAATTTTTAGACAATTTTTTCTAAAAAAATTACATTATATTTTTTTGACCCTTTCCTACTTATTGAGAAAAACATTATCGTTTGTCCAACTCCTCTTGTATAACATTATTTATAGATGCCCTTAATACACATCAGCAAATTTTATATATAGATATATATCAATTACTACCTGGTAAGATATATATCGATTATCAACACCCCTGTCGATTTCTATCGATAGTGATAGTAATCAATATATATCCGGTTAATCGATTACTATCGATAGTGATATCAATTAATAATTATTATATTCACATAATCATGCTTTTTGAACATTTTACAGGTTTTCATAAGTTTTTGCAAGTTTTCGCAATTTAATTATAAATTTTTTTTTATTTATTATTATTATAATATTTTAATTTATTAATTATACAATATTCACAAGTTTTCGCTATTTAATATAAAATTTTATTTTTTTATTAGGATAAATATATGCAACGCACCCTGCGATATGCTAATTCATCGCACACATATATGTAAACATATATTGTAGATCTGTGTAACAAATGTTCTATATAACAAAAATTTAAATTAATATAAGGTTAGGGTAAGGGTTAGTGCTAGTAAAGTAGATGATAGTATATACAAAATTTTGCAAGGAATTTTTTTTGTTAAAGTGTGAAAGGTGGTTAAATCGATGAAATTTTTTGATATTACAAATTTTAGAAAATTTCTTTATTTTGTTACACAAAGAAAATTTGCACATTACACTTGATCTTCAAATTTAATTAGTAGATCGTTGGGGTGCGATATACAAGCACATCGCAGCATGCGATGTCTAATTAAGTCCTTTTTATTATATATTATATTTTAAATATTACATATATTATATATTATTATAAAAAAAATGACAAAAAAAATAAATCCAAAAAAAAGAAACCAAGAAAAATTAAAAAAATGAAAACAAAAAAAATAAACTATTATATTCTTTATATTCGCTCATATTTGCTTATATTTGCTTATATTTGTTTATATTCGCTATTTCTTGCAAAGTGCCAGAAAATTAGTTTGTTTTCTTGCAAAGTTCTGAAAAAAGTAAGAATAAATAAAATAAAAAAAAAATAAGTAAAAAAAACAAACAAAAAACAAAACTGAAAAAATAACAAAAAAAAACAAAAACGAAAAAAAATAAACTATTATATTTCGCTCATATTCACCTATATTCAATTATATTCGTTCATATTCGTGACTTCTTGCAAAGTAC
>QKWP01000624.1:23653-54485 GCA_003550325.1 Gigaspora rosea
ACATAGAGCCACCTGGGTAAACTTCGGTAATATTCGAAGTGGAATTTTCTCAAATAAAACAAGTTTCAAAATTATTATTACTATAAATAGAAAATTCTTATCTGCACGTTGTGAAATTTTGGTAAAAATTCGTTAGAGTATTAAAAAATTTTGCTTGTGGCTAATTTTTATTTACTATATAAAAATCTGTAATACCATGCAGATCATATGAAAAATGATCTATGTTTACTCTACCCTTAAATATACTCTTTTTACCTATTAACTATTTTTAAATATAAGAGGAGTAACAAAAATCAGATGATTTTTTAGGGAGGGAGAAGATAAAAAAAGTTAAAATTATATATAAGAACCTGACTATATATATATTATAGAAGAGGAAGGGGTAGGCCTCTAATAAAAAATAATTAGATGATTAATGACACGGCCCTAACCTTTTTATCCAATACCTACTTTTCAAATATAACCTTTTTTAAAAAAAGGGTTTCTATTAGAAATTTTTTTTTTTTTAACCCCTACCATGGGGACGCTGGATGGCGTACTTTATTTTAACTTTTTGCTATCGGGGCCTCCCTAATTAGCAAGGTCCCCTACATGCTTTTTATGTACAATATACTTTATACAATTATATGTGTGGTCCTATTTAATTTTCTAACCGGGTTTAGCCAGCTGACCCATTTACTACCGGGGGATTTAACCGGGACTGTTCAACTATTTATCCAACCAGAGATACCCGACAACATTTTTTTGGCACCCGATCTGTTCTGATTCTTCCAGAAGTTTTTATCCCTGAGTGAGTCGGAACCTCGTTAGAGCAGACTACTCTACTTCCGTCCAATTCATCCTGGAGCGGCCGTCCTTCCGTTTCAGGTAATATCCGGTTGACCTATTTTACTACCGGAGGATTTAACCGGAACTGATCCAGTTTTTCAATTTTTCTGCAGGAGGTTACATGCACATGCACATGTGGCTGGGCCACCCAAACGTGGTCCTAGCATCCTGGTTCAGGTCATCCATCCCATGACCTTATGTAGTTAATTCTGTGTTCTATAGGACTTGAACCGGCGACCTTACGTCTAGGCTGGCTAACGTCCTGGGAGTGCAACCACTACACTATCGGCCCGCAGAACTTCTATTAGCAATTTTTCAAATCTGACTTTATATAAATTGTTCAGGGTCCTGGGTATACTAGTAATACTAATAATATAAGAGTAATACCAAAACATCTCAGTATGTTACTATTATATTACTAGTATCAATCTATCTTTTGGTATCTTACCAATATGCAACCAATATGCTACTAATATGGGGGCATCCATAAATAATATTATATAAGAGAAGGGTCAGACAAAATATAATGTTTTTTTTTTATAAATAGGGAAACAAAAAAATATAATGTAATTTTTTAGAAATTTGTCTAAATTTTAATCCAGTAGTACAAATTAAATGATTTTGGTACCATTCAATTTGCCTTCATGAGAAGAGTCAAATAGTACCAATTTTTTTTATTTGGAGTACTGAATCAGGAGTTATTGGCAAATACTATTGATTACAGTCGCACTCTCATATAATCACACCCTTGGGACTGAGAAATCTGGTGACAATATAGAGATGTGACTATATGCAAACTTTTCTATAAAATCACTTATATATAAAAAATAAACTATAGTGATTATATAGAATATGCTAGAATAAAATTTTTCAAAAATACTGTAATTATAACAAACGGCATTTTTTCATAATTCATTAAAATTATAGCATTGCGCTCTCACCTTCAGACTAGATATGTGCTATCACGCACTTATCAGTTCGAGGTGTTAATCAGCGCATATTTTAACTTATCCGTCGTGATTTTCATTACTGCGACTTTTTATGCTACCCCAACGCATATTTATGTGTTAAAATAAGTTAAATGATAAAAATATTTTTATACATAAACCAATTAACTTTAAAAAATAGACGGGTTTAAGGTGAGGAGATGGGTTTGACGTGATAATTAAGGATTTTGTTTAGCAACATAAGGTTTCATTTCTAAAGAATAAAATAAGAAACCAGACATTGAATGTTTAGGTGCAGTTGGATAACGACTTCATTTCTTCTTACGACCCCGAGGATCTTTTTGTGGGGAAGTTGCCGGTGACCCATCACGAGGATTATTTACATGTGAAGAACGATTAGTTTTATTAAATTTAGGGATCATGTGCGTCACGTGGTTGATACACAATTATTATTAATAATTACGGCAAAATTTTATTATTTAATTAAATGTTATTAATTTACATCAACATAGAATCAATCAATTTGACTTTGAAATACTGTACAGTACAACGATAATATCCGTTTATATAAATTTATTAAAGTACTGTAATAAAATGGTGAATTACCGTATATGCAAGTTATTTAAATTACAATTATAATATTCTCGTTGATAACATTAGCACTCGTTAAATGTTGCTTACTTTTTTTTAGCTTGGCCAAATACAGTAATAATGGCAAAACTCTCACCATTGTTGTATAACCAAGCTTGCCAACTCGCCAGCTAGTTTGTCAATCACCCTAACTTAATTACACGATATCATTTTTAGATTAAAATGGAAAAATACCAAGAAGTATTAGATATTATTGATGATAAAAATCCATTTCTTCCGTCCATTTGGAAATTTTTCGATTTAATGGTGGATTTGAATTGGCTATTCCGCAAAAACCAAGTAATTTCAAGTTTTGCCCTTGGATTTCGAACTTCGTACGTTATTTTTTTTTAATTTTACTTAGCAAATTTTTTTTTTTTTTTTAATTTTATTCAGCAAATTTTTTTTTTTTAATTTTATTCAGCAACATTTTTTTTTTTAATTTTATTCAGCAAATCCTTTCTATCAAAGGTTTTCTATACTTACGTCAGGCCTTCTGATTTAGACGACTAGACTTAATAGATATGGTTCTAGATTATTACTTTCGCCTATAACTTGAAGCAGAATTACATATCATCCCTTCTGATTTTATTGATATTCCCCTTGATTTTACTGGTGCTTCCCCTTGACTCGAGACACTTATTATCTTTTATAGATACCGAGATTACTAAATAAAATTTCAGTTATTAATATAATACAGTAGTATTATTTACGGTATTATAATGATAAAGCATACCTCAAATAAATTTTCAGTATCACCAAAATAATGAAAAAGATCGTTTGTTTTTTTGCACCATTCTTCAATTTTTCAAAATGATACATTTTTTTGCGCAACATATTTAACTCTTCTGGTTTAAACCCATCATCACTTTCTCTTTGTTCTTGAAATTGAATAAGAAGTTGCGGCGCATTTATTGTTTCTGATAAATTCACTGGAGGTGCCGGAGGTACTTCATCTTCTTCAGAATCTGTTGCTGCAGGCTCGGGATCAAATGTTTTATGAACCATTGCTAAAATTTCTTTATCATTCATCGCATCTTCTGTTGTAGAAGGTTCATCAATGAGTTTGTAATAAAGTTCGAGATCTCTTACAAGATCAGCTACAATCGGGTCTCTGTTTAAAAAAATAAATTTTAACAATTTTATAAAAAAAAAAAATTATTTTAAAAAAAAAACCTGTCATCAGTAAGATCAATAGTATCATAATCATCTTCATCAGTATCCATAAATTGCTCTGGCTCTAATTCATCGCTATTAGTTATATCCGAAAATATGGCAGTAGAATTCCAACAGTTTTTGATCGTAGTATCGCTCACGTCATTCCAGAAACGTGCAACAAAATCGATGGCTTGTTTGATATTCAACTTATTTCTATAATTTAATAAATACGATAAGTTAATAAATTATAAAAAAAACATAAATAAAAAAAAAAAATAAATAAGTAAACTTACTTTTCTAAATCGCATTTTTTTTCAAACAACTCTAAAATATGATGAGTATAATGTCGCTTATATTTTGATTTAAAGCTTTTGATTATGCCTGCATCCATTGGCTGCATATGAGATGTCATGTTCGGTGGCAAATAATGTACAGTTACATTAGTTAAAGCATTGGTGCTTGAGACTCCTTCCGAGTCCGTAGAGTTTAAAGAAATGTGCGAAGGCACACTGTCAACAATTAGCAAAATCTTTCGCTTTTGACTTCGAAAAATACTATCGATATAGCGTAACCAGTTTTCCCATATATTGGATCTTATCCATGCCTTCTTATTAGAATGATAAATCACTGGAAGTTGAGAAATATTAATGTTTTTAAAACACCGAGGTTTTTCAGATTGCCCAATAACAAGTGAACGAAGTTTATGTGTTCCAGTAGAGTTTGCTGCAAGTAATACCGTAATTCGTGCTTTGTCCTATTAAAAAATTAAAATATTATTATAAAATTAAAAAAAATTAATTACAATATAATAATACTGTAATAACTTTACCAATTTTCTTCCATGTCGACACCTATCACAGAGTGTTTGGTTAGGAAGCATGCGACAAATAAACCGGTTTCATCCGCATTATAAATATCATCAGGGTGATAGCGAGACGTAACTTCTTGCAGTTGTAACTGAAACCCTGGTAAAGATTCAAGTGGGGCACTTTCAGATTCTCCATGAGTTGTAATACGACGAAGTTGATTTCTTTTTTTGAATTTAGTAATCCAACCGGATGAAAATGATAAATCCTCCTCCTTAATATCAAGTGCATGTGCAAACTCAATTCCTTTTTCTTTTAACAAGTAGACACTTAAAGGCATATTTGCAGCAACTATTTGTTGCACCCAAGTTCTCATAGCAAGTTCAAGTCTTGGAAATTTAACAGGCCTATGACGAAACTGGTTTTCAGCTACACTTTCGACCTTTATATTTTTGTATTGTTCACGGTTTTTTAAAATTTTTGATACAGTAGAACGGTCTAACTTCAGGCCTTCATATCTTTTCATAAACTTCTGAGCAATTTTATGATGTTTAGTGTTTGGATTTCGTTGAGCATATTCACAAATTTCTTTTCGTTGTAAGTCATTTAAACGTCCACGCGTCTTTGGAACTTCGTTGTTTTCTAACATTTTAGGATAGATTGATTAGTACATAAGTTCATTGAACACGAAAAAATTTACACTATTTATACTGTGACAAAAAGTGTGTAACTTGTGCACGTACAGATAGAATCTAAAAAAAAAAAAAAGGTAAAGGTGCCGATTTATTACGTACATACGCACATATGTGAATTTTTTTTTACAAATTTTTAATTAAAAAAAAGGATAAGTAAAATGAAAATCTTTTTTGGGGGGTTTATCTTACGTTGGACCCTCCACTTATAAACCATACACAAAATTTAGTGCTATTAATATGAACTTTATAAAAATTCTTTTGCACACTGCTACTTCGAATTACGAATTTTATATCTTATTTGTCTAGTCTAAGAAGAATTGTGGGATTACAATAACGACAACGCAAATCTTTTATTGTTTCTTATTAATTCACCCGCATTTTTATTTAACTCTTTTTTGGTGATCATTAATAATCTTTTCCAATTTAGAATAATTAGCAGATACTGTACTTGAAATAACCTGTTTCTGCATTGACTATAAAAAGATTGAACTACGAATGTTCGTATCCCCAAATTCTGCCTGCTTTGCGATTCGATTTATGCAAATTATGCGATAAATTTTTTAAAATTACGCTGCAAATTATGTGAATTAAGAAGAAACATGCGGAATATGCGATCACCAGGTTGTAAAATTATCATAATTTATAAATTTTTATCATTAGTTACTGAACCTATTAACTTACCAGGTAAATTACAGTATAGTACTATACTTCACGAAAATCCCGGGCTCCTTTATGTCAAGCAAAAACGGAAACAATAAAATTGCAAGATCGTTGCGTAACAAAACAATGGCGAAAAAAAATTTAACTATGGCAACTACCTTCCGAGCACGCTCTTTTATATCAAGAAATGTAAAATTTCTAATGTTGATGTAAGTATCCTTTATCTGTTATTGACTGTCTATTATTCTGATATTACATTATCTTTAATGTCGGCCATTTTATGCACAGATAATGCTTTATTAATTATGCGAAATTAGTCCCAATATGCGAATATGCTATCGCATATGCTTCTGCGGTAAAATCAAATTTATTCGCAGATTATGCTATCGCAGATATGCGCTATCCCTAGTACGTATATATGTACTGTACGTACACATGTACGTACGCATTAAAAATGCAAGAAGAGTAATTAGTAAAAATTAGAAATAGCAATAACAAAAAAAAATTAAAGTAATTTTATAGAAAGCCATTACTATTTAATTATCTTTACATTTTTAAAATTGTGATTATATAAAAATTGTGACTTTATAGATAAAATTTACTTAAACTGGTTTATAAAATTTTGTGATAGTGCTTATATAGAAATTGTGCCATTATAGAAAGAAATTTAATATAAAAATAATCGGGCCAAATTTTTAGGTGATTAAATAGGAAATGTGACTATGCGGGAGGTGACTATATGGGAGTGCGACTGTATATCTTTTCTTATAAAATTACTATATAACCAATAGTTTTTTGTGAATATCTTGTGATCCAGTAATCCAAATGATATAATTTTAGTATCATTGGATTTGTTTCACTGAGATGAATTGAATAGTATCTAAATCATCTAAATTGGATTATTGTATCACAAGATATTCAAGTTTTTGTAAAATTTTATATATAAATATATGTATTTTAAAAAATTTTTTTTATATAGTCTGGGGTCAAGAGCTACTATGTGAGGGTATATAACATTATTTATGGATGCTCTCTATGCTACAGATATCTGGCAGAACTATAGTAGAATACTAGATACATACAAAAAAATTTGTCTTCTGGTATATACTTAATATTTATTAATTTAATTTATAAACAATACCTTTTCTATAGCAAGTCTTACCAATACCAAGAAGTTACTTTTAGTTATTTTTGTGGTCATTCTAATTATCTTCATTCTAACTCTAATACCTGTTCACTAATAGGCCAGACTATTCACAAAATTAGTATTAGGTTTATTATATAAATCAAATATAGTGTTCCTACTAATTATATTTTAACTATTCAAATCCAGATAAGTTTATTACTCTGGTAGGTTTGGGTTGTAAATAATTATGTTGAGCTTTTATTTTTGTATATTCAGTTCAAATCTCAATGTAATCGCCAGCTTGGGAAACAAAAATCTAGTGATTATAAAAAGTTGTAACTATATAAAAGTCAACTTTATATAGTTTATAATAGGGTAGGATATCACCCAGGTTATCCGCAAATAGTTGGATATCCGGGTTGTGAACTCAGCTACCCGGATAATTTCAGATAAAATACCCGGATAATACTGTGATAATACCCGGATAATACCTGGAAAGTACTTGAATAATACGTGACCGTTTATATTTTAAAATTTCACCTTTAAGTATTCTTATACCATCCTGCTAGGTAGCTATAAATATTATTTCCAATTCATCTTCTTTAACCTTTTGCAAATTAATCAACCTACCATATTGAATCCATTCAACCATTTTTTCATATTCTGTAACATTGAGTTGACATTTTTTGATATATTCATCAATATTTTTGGTTTCACTTGTCCATCCTTTGGTTGCATCTTGAGGACCACATCGTTGACACCAAGTTGAAGAGGTATAAGATTGTTTGCATTTTGCACATTTTCCATAAAAATTATATCTTTAAAATTAAATATTATTAATTTAATAAAATTGTATTAACTCATTTACAGTTAATTATACTTCAACAAAAGATCAAAATATATACGGTATATATTAGTAGCACTTTGCCACCGGACTTTCCTACTTACTTACTATTTGTATAAATAAATATTAAATGATGTGCGTTTGTTAAACATTTATTCATAAATGAAAACTTATATTCACAAACTAATAATGGTTAGGATTGATTGAAAAATACAGAGGTATGTTTAATGGCTGATCCTTATTAAGTAATTATGTCATAAATTTTGATACTTACTCTCTTTATTAATATGATAATTAAACAGGATTAGAATTATAATCCAAATTTTCATAAATTAATGTAATGTAGTTTTATCTTTACTGTCTAATAAATTTTTATTTGATTAGAATAAGTTTATTTATTAAATACTGGATAAGAACCAAAGTTACTACTTTGAACACATAATTGAAGATAATCATGAAAGTCTTAAAACAAGACGTGACAAGTAAAAGAAGTGAAACTATATCATATTCCAAAAGATGACTGTGATTAAATTCATTATAATAAAAGACCTGTCATATAAAAATATGATATGATTTGTATGTGAATAAATATGGTGTCACCGTCTTGGTTCAAGTTGTTTTTTATTCGTTACAAAAATAATGATAAAATAAATATACTCACTTGAATAATGATTTGTGGAATATTCCTAAAAAAAATTGTCAAAAAATGCACCACATATAATTACACCAACAAAGATATGTTTAAATCTATTGATTTCCTCGTAGCAATATAACCTCTTAGTAAATATAGATATATCTTTCAAAATTGACAAATATTCATAATCAGTTGCTATTAAAATAATTAGCAGAATTACTAGACCTAAATATTTCTTGACTCATTTTTTAAAATCTTCACCAATAACGGGTTCTTTAATTCCCTTATAAATCTTATAAATGGTATAGCTTGCTATACAAATGTTTGTGAATAATTAATAGGCTGTGCTAGTATAACATACTGCTATTTATATGAGCATACCAGATTTGATATTCATGTTGAGATAGCACGTCGTATAATGAAATGAAATCAGGTTTTGATTGACATGTTATTTCTCAATTTTCACCGATCGTAGAAATTTGTGAGACTATAGCACTACTATATCTATATTTTATTTGAAAGTTATAGGATTTAGGCCCGAAAAGGGTTTTTACTAAATTAAAAGTTTGATTTGAACAGAAAAGCGATCTAAAGTAAGAGTATTTAATTAACTTTACCCAGGTACATTGGGTAGGATTTTATATCCGGATATATCCATAAATCACCTGGGTAACCTGCAGGTTTACCCGTTGGATAACTGGGTAGCATTTTTTTGAACGGGTACCATCACTAAGTTAGAGCTTAAAAATAGTATGATTATATCAAGGATGTGACTATATCAAGTATGACTATAATGAGGTTTGACTGTAATTTATATATATTTACTATTGCACAATTTAAGTTGTTATAATTATATAACTACTTATATAAATTATCCAATAACAATATAAACAAAACCTAATTTATAAGATTGGGTTGCAAAAAAAATAATTATGACTAAATATTTAATATAATCATATATATCAAGTTCAAGTTTAAATTTATTAATATTATATTTTACTAACTAAATCATCCTATAAAATTTTACTTTGGTATTTAATATTATTATTGTATTAATGCAATTTTTCTTGTACTTTTCACTTTGTATTTTTTCTTTTTTTTTACTATAAAAAAAATAATAGCATGAAAATCTAAAAATTGGTCAAATTGGTTTTTATATATACAATATACTGTAGTTAGTTCTTATAAGAAAAAAAGTGGGTTCAAATAAAAAAATATTCTTTATTGTATTCATGCTTCAATATATATATATATATATATATATTAGTGAATGCTATTAGGAATGATAATCAATTCAATGTTAATGATTGATTTGACATTGATTATTGATCTGATATTGATCATTGACCTGGACTTTAAGGGTATTTCTAATATACTCATATTATAATCAACAATAACTTATAATATTAAATTGATATCAATAATGATAAATAAATAAATTTTTTAAAAAATGATTCTTTGAAGTAATCATGTTTTTTTTTGACTAATGGATCTGCAAAATTATTTGTTTTTGACCTTTGTCTGAATATTGGAAACATATACAGAACAAAGAAAAACAAATGAAGCTTGATGGATAGAGAATGCTACAATGTCTTAATATATTAAAAGCCCAGATATTTTGTATAACCCAATATTTAAACATTGGCCCATTAATACCTTTAAAGTTCATCATATTGGTACTACAGAAGAACTTCACATACGTAAACAGGACCGAAATGATTTGGAAACTCAAGTGTGCGTGGTTGAAAATTAATTTGCACTGTCATCAAACAATATATAAAAAAAAAAAAAAAGAGTAAAAAATTATAAACAAAAATAAAAAGCAAACCATAAATTTTAGTGATGAAACAATAGTGATTGCTGTATGTTTTTTATAACGTGTAAGTTATATATATAAAAATAATTTAAGGAGAAAAAAAAAAAAAAAGAGTAAAAAATTATAAACAAAAATAAAAAGCAAACCATAAATTTTAGTGATGAAACAATAGTGATTGCTGTATGTTTTTTATAACGTGTAAGTTATATATATAAAAATAATTTAAGGAGTAATTAGCAATAGCGATACAAAATTAAATTAAATTTAATTTAAATTTAGAGTTTGTTTTACAAACCCATGTAAACCAAATTCCACAAATTAGCCGATATGTAAACCCATGTTCGGTATTGTTGCAGTTAATAAAAATTCAGTCAATGAACATAACGTATGCATGACTTGAAGAGCTTCAAAAGAATCACATAATGTGTCCAATCATTTCCGATGGCTTCCTGAATTATGTTCAGGCAAGTGAAAAAAAAATTGTTAATTTATATATTATGTCAAGAAACCCAACACAAGAATGCTCAACCGAAGAACACTTATATACATTTCTGAAGTAAATAAATGAAATTCAATTATTTAAATTAAAGTTTTACTAATATATATAATTTGAATTGAAATAACAGTGCAAATAATAATGGTTCAAGTCAAAAACCTCGCCCGGATTCTTGCAATTGCCAAAAAACAAATTGCAATATGAAATCATGCTCTTGTAAAAAAAACAGTTCATTATGCTCAAGATGTCGTGGATGAGTTTTATGCGGACAATGCAAAAATTCTTAGTTTAATAAATTTTAATATATTTTGAATAAATTTGAATCTTTTCGATTAAATGTTAATACAGTATAAATAAATCTTTTTACATTTTTTTTTTCTTTATGTATGTCAATATTATTGTTCATGTGATATGATCATGTAAATTTTTTTGGCTTGATATTTCTGCATAAAATGACATCATCATTCATTGGGGTGTCACACGGACTAATTAATCAAAGCTATGTTCGATAACTATGTGATTTATCATATTGCAGATTTTTTACGTTTACCACAAAGCAAATCGATTTACTTCTATATACCTTATCGGAACTCATATGAAAATCGATATTTTAGATATTTTAAAATGTATCAACTTATTATATAGGCGTGCAATCGCCTTGAAATTTTCACCAGTTATTTATATAAAGTCAAAGAATAAAGCTATGGTTTTATTTTTTCTATTAATAGGTGGGTTTTGATCATTCACGTTATAGAATACTTGAAAATTTCTTAATTAGGACGAAAAAAGTTACATTAAAACATATAAATCGAAACTTAATTAGAACTTTAGCGAAAAATCAACCATAGCTACTTTGAAACAGTTATGACGAACAGTTTTCAATTAAAAAAAATTAGATAAATAAGTACAATATTTATGTGATACTTTTAGAATTTTGCGCTTTTCTTTATAATTAAGTAAAGTAAAATTACGTTCGATATTTATTTTATTTTTACTGATAAAAATCTGCATTATGATAGATTACATAGTTATCGGACATAGTTTTGATTAATTAGTCCGTGTGACACCCCAATCATTCATGCAAAATGTCACGACAAAAAAATTTTACATGCTAATGTAATACGGGCTGGATTAGCACGGCGAAGCAGTGGTAATACATGGTGTTCACGGCGCACGTGAAATATCTGATATATTTCACGGTTCCTATGCCCGTAAGCTTTCTGATTAAAATTTTACTGATGACGTAACGTCCGTGTAATAATTTTTGATATTTTCACGGCATTACGTCATCATAACAGAAATGTTCATGGGAGAACATTGGGGGCCGTGGAATATAATATAATATAAACAAATAACATCAAATATTGGTCATACGAAAATAACAGGAGATTTTTTTTTGTTACGCAGCACATGGGTGACATTAACCGATGAAAAAAGTGGCCTGTTATTTTTCAAATATCTTAAACAGAATTTAAAAATGACAATTTATAATTGCGATTATATAGAATTCACTCTATAATAGTCACATCTCTATATAATCACCACTTTTTGTATCCCGAAGGTGTGACTATATGGAGGTACGATTGTAAATTTAATTGACAAATTTTCTGATGCTATCGATTATTTTTGCAAGAAAAATTTGATTATATGTAATATCGATATCATTACAATAAAATAAATTCATGAAATGCACATATAATGTAAAATCGGCCACCAGGGCCAGTTTTGTTAATACAGAATAAGAATAAAATACAGGATAAAATACAAAGAAATACATTATAGAAATTTGCGCATTTAGACAAAATGAGACTTCGATCTGATGTATGTTAATTTTCTGACAAAAAAAAGATGAGTTACTCGGCCAACCTTGGTTTTTAACACTTTTGTTATTAACAACACTAGTATTTATCAATAAGTCAAATAGATTCCTTTACTAAAAAATTATTAAATATACATAAAGTAGGAACTAAATTAATGGCGAAAAATAAGTTCATGATAAAAAGGAAATTTGAAGGATCTATTTTGGGAATTGTCAAGAGCTATATTGAGGATAGTTAAGGGAATGTGAGATTTATCAGTTAGGAAATGAAATTTTCTACATCTATTGCTTTATTACAATGGCAGGCCCTATATTACTTATAAATGATATAAATAATCTTTTTTTTTTAATTAATATAAAATCCTGACCAAACCTAAGTCATTAATCCAGTTCTTTCATTAGATCACGAGCTTAATCCTTCCAACAAAGCAAATTATATCTATCCCACCGTCATTTACCTCCCTATCAATGATAATTATAATAAATGAGTGAATGTGTCATCGTTATTAACAACTAAAGAACATGCTTTCAATATTTATTAGTGTGTATCCTATTCATCATTAGTTCCTGATAGAGCATGCGCTATTTCAGGAACATCGAGAAACCAAGAGAAGAACGTTCAACAGCCAGAATTGTTGGGCACGAAATTCTTTCGATTCTCTTGGATATTTATACCAATACGATTCAATATGCAAGTCAAAATTTAATTAGAACTACAAAAAATCCAACATAGTTACTTAGAGATAGCTATTCCTAGTGATGTGAATTCTACCAATTTGGCATATTCCTACCGGTATCTACCGGTAGGTGGTAGCTACCGGTAGCTACCACTACCGGTAGATCTACTAGTCACATGATAAATAAAATTTATTTGACAAATCATATGCTTTCGATATTTATAATGCATTATATTATTTTAAAAATTTTATTTTATTATTTTATTGGTATCTACCCTGCATATAATTTACCTAAACGGTATCTACCGTTATCTAACGGTAGATACCAGTGGTAGATTCCTACCGGTAGCTACCAACTCACATCACTAGCTATTCCGCAATGTTTTCAATCGAAAGAAATTAGTGAAAACTTTAGAATTTTTCTTTGCTGATCATAGAATGATCAATATATACGTAAGTAATACGTAATCTGTAATTGTTTATCGTTATACACTAGCATACAAATGGAAATTGTCTATCGCTCATTTTTTAATATACAATCAAAAAAAAAAAAAAAAAGATGCCAATATTTTTGTAACACAAATTTGGTATTAAATAAGGGGTACAATACTCATAAGACTAAGAAACAGCAAATAAGAACAATCATTATTGAGGAAAAAAAAAATCAAAAGTTCTAATGCGGTCTTTCAAATAAAAGTTACTCTCGATATAGCAGTCTAATTCAATCATTTTAACAACATTGAGAATCATTTGTAACCCGAAAGTAGTAATGTCACAGTAAAAATAGATATGGTATTCAAGATATTTTTAATATTATTAGTGAATCAAAAAAAAACTATTACATCTGTTCCACATATTTTTCTCATTCACATTCTTTTTGCCTCGTTTAATTAATAGTTAGTCGATCAATAACTCATGGTTTCTACTAAACCAGACAGATCCAAGAACAATGGTTATGTAGCGTTGCACGAACCGATTTCAAAAACTTTAACATATTAACATGATAAAGCGTTTTGCGTGAACATACGTGGGACGTTAATTTTACTGTATTAGGGAATAATAGACATTTTTTTAAGATATCATTTTTTTTTTTATATTATAATGCACACAATACATATAGACAATTTTAATACTATCAATCGTGTGATTGTTTGTTATCTTTTATTTCTTTTATTTTTATGCATTTAAAAGAACGATTTCACCGATTTTTCTTTTTGTGTGATGATATGTTCTTACATAACTTTTATCGAAAGAATGTTCACCATATTTTGGGGCTAACAGTTCTTATAAAGGAAAGATGAACAATCAAATCACGAGATAAAAAAAAAAATCTACAAGCATATATAATGTTTAATTCTTAAATTCTTATTAACAATCCCTTTTCAATTTTTATTTTATTTTTTTTTTTTTTTATTTTTTTTTTCCACGAAAAAATATGATTGTTGAAAGTCTTAGCGCTCAAACTGGTGTATCAGAATCAGTTCTTCGATTATTACTTTCAATTTTATTTGCTTATCCAATATCTCTCATATATAAATTGACACTTGTTCGCCCATTAAAAACAAAATGGGCACCATTCATTCGTAATCTTTACGTTGTCATTGCTGGTCTTTCTCTTTCTTATTTTTATAATGGACCTTATATCATACATTCATTGATAACTACTTTTGTAACCTGGTTATTATGCTATTTCGGAAGTCTTTTCAGGAATCGAACTTTCTCTGCTATTGCTTCCCTTCTCTTTAACGTGATCTACCTTGTTACGGGTTATTACATGACCGCAACTGATGAATATGATGTCAGTTGGACAATGACACAATGCGTACTTTGTTTAAGAATGATAGGATTTGCCATGGATTTCATGGATGGCGAAAAATTGTTAAAATCCAAACCTCCTGTTAATGCTAAAGAAAATACTAATGAAAATACTAATGAAAATACTAATGAAAAGAGTATTGATACAAAAAAAACTTCACAACAAACAGAACTTTCAACTAATACGCGTCCTCAGAAACAACCGATCTCATTTGAAAAGAATATTCAATTAGCAACATTACCATCTTTAATTGAAACTATTGGATATTCGCATTTCTTTGGTGCTTTCCTAATTGGGCCTCAATTCTCTTTTCATCTTTATCGAAAACTCATTACCATGTCGTTATACCCTGATCCTACAAATATTCCTCCAGGATCTTATTGGCATGCGTTGAAAAGTTTCTTACTTGGTGCATTATATTTAGGAGTACAACAAGTTGGTGCAGGATATTTTCCTCAATACTATTTGGTAACTGCTGAATATGCAAATAAACCTTTTATTCATAAAATAATAATAATGTGGTGGACTGGAAAATTTATTCTTTCAAAAGTAAGTAATCAAATTTTAATCATTTATATAGATTAATATCTAATATAAATTTTATATATAAATAGTATCTTGGAATATGGACATTATCTGAAGGTGCATGCATTCTATCAGGAATTTCTTTTAATGGTTACGATGATAATGGTAATGTCGAATGGAACGGTTTGGCAAACGTTGAAAAGGTAATGAATGTTTCGATTTTTAATATGTAAATATGTAAATATGTAAATTTTTATTAAACAATATATATATTTTTTTTTATCACATTTAGTGGAAATTTGAATTTGCTCCATCTCTTTCACAAATAATTGGATCTTTTAACACTAATACCAATTTATGGACAAAACTTTACATATTTAAACGACTTATCTTTCTTGGGAACAAACAACTATCTTCCATAATATCATTAATATTTCTAGCACTTTGGCATGGTCTTCATGCTGGTTATTATTTCTGTTTTGGTTTAGAATTTGTTGATATGGAAGTTGAAAAGCGTTGGGCTAAACGATTTGAAAGTTATACTAAACCATTATATCATCCTCAAAATAATTTTAAATTTTTAAAATATTTACATATGTTTGTTGGTTGGTTGGGTCAAACTTGTGCATTACATTATGCTATCATTTCATTTGGATTATTGAAATGGGATTATGTCATTATTGCGTATAATTCTGTATATTGGATAGGTCATACTTTAGTTTTTGGTTTATTGTTTCTTGATATAATTTTACCAAGACCAAAAGTTAAAAAAGTTGCTGAAACTAATGGTATTGCTAAGGTTGATAAAGAAATTAATGGTGTTACTAAGCTTGATAGGGTTAATGGATATATTAAAAATGACCCAAAAATTGAAAGATAGACGAATTCTAATTATTTATTAATATAAATTTGATGATGGTAACATTAAAATAATATGTATATTGAAGTAAAATTACGTATTTATGTGATTAATAATACAAAACAAATAATTTATGTGTTGTTACTCCTAATACAATAGTGCCTCTTAATTATTAAGCATTAGAGAACCGTAAATTTTATTCATATTGATAATAATTAATTATGAGGTAAAACAAGCATATCTCGTTCTGAATTCGTGAAAAAATGAGTTAAGAACTAAATAGGCAAATTATGCAAGCTTTGTCACTTTTTTTTTCAAGTGTCATTTAGGCATTGTAAAAAAAATTTATCAACATATTTTATTATTTTTATTCTTGTTCGATATTTATTTTTATTTATTTAATTTTTTTTATATACATATATTTATTATTTATTAAATACAAATTATTTGAATCTTAATACTATCAGCTACTGTATACACATTAATAAAATTAACTTTACTAATTTACGTCTTCGGAATTTAATTTTCGAGATTTTATCATCGGGAAAATTCGTTAAACTTAAATTTCTTGATTACAATTTTTGATTCTAATTAAAAAAAAAATAAAAAATGAGTAATAAATTCTCAGTAAGTTAAAGATAGGTTTAGCGAACGTTACTTAATATACCTATGGAGTTATCAAAACTGGTGAAAGAACGTTCACAGTATTTTACAACTGTGGCCACGAAGAGCTTTCAATTTACCAGTAAAAAAAAAATAGGGGGTGTAGGTCATCCACTTAGATGAAACTGAAGAAGAACGTTCATAGTATTTTACAACTATGGCCCGATGAGCTTTCAATTCTCAGGTAACATCTAAATGGACAAGCAAACACTGTACCAGGTGAACTTCTATTGTTATGGATGTACTGAAAGTGTTACTAATTCCTCATCCGGAACCAGTGGACCTTCTCCATAACATCAAGCTAAAGTATCTAGGTCGGACTTAACCAGATTCAATAGTACTTTAACCAATTCACCCATGTAGCTAGGGTGACAAAGTTAAAATATTAAAAATATTTTAACTTCCGTCTAAAAAGATATCTCCAAAAATATAATAAGTAAATTCGGCCCACCTAAAGATAATTAAAAATTTAACTTACTTTTAATTCTTTTATCTAAAATATATCGTACAAATAGGCTTCCGTCATTCGAAGGCGTATCGCAAAACGTAGAATAGTGTTAGAGATATACTGTGTTCGGGGATCGAAAAACTGTGTATTTTTTAAAAAATTTTTATATACGATTATTTTATCGTTGCTCAAAAAATAAAAACAATACCAAATACTGAAATACTGAAATAAATACTGAAATATCAAAACAATCTTGCAGATCTACGATCAGGTTGTAAACAACTTTTTTGGAATCTGGCGTTTCCCTAAGGATAAATCGATTTCGTACTAAGCAAACCTCTTTTGTGCGCATAACAAATTTGTAGAGGAGAAAATTACAAGCATAATGGTAGTTGAAATATTGAAATCGGCCTGGTGGATCGTGAGATATGGGCATTTTTGTTTTTACAACTATTTGTTTACATCATATAGTCGTTAGGACAAATACACCTATATCTCACGGTCCATTGGGCCGATTTTAGTGTTACAACTATCATTATGCTCGTATTTTTCTCCTCTACAACGTTTATTATGCGCATAAGGGAGGTTTACTTAGTACGAAATCGATTTGTCCTTAGAGAACTGAAAGAGACGAAATTTTAATAGTGAAAATCATCGAAAATCACAAATTATGTGTGATAAATTATACGAATTACGCAAAAATTACACAAACTACAGTGTATTTTATAGTATATAGCAGATATACGTGGCTATTATAAACCAAATCCACAACCTAAATTTATTTCAGATCATGCGGTATGACTTTACAGTTATAAGTATTGTTTCATAATGAAACGATATTCATTAAGATCATATCGCATAATCTGAGAATTTTACCCGACATGGTAAATAATTTATTCTGTTGCTACATTTGAGGCTAAAAATACACCGGACATCATGGCAGCGTGTGGCCAGGGACAGTGATTTTCTGCGGTGACAAAACCAAAATTATGTGGTGACAAAATTTAAATTATGTGATGTGAACCATATTTGCCAAATTATGCGGTAACTTGACCAAATTATGTGAAATTCTGTGGCGTGTTTACCAAATTTATGTGCGATTTTGTGACATAAATTTTCGGAACTTTCCGGATTTTGTTTGCTCGTAATTTGAGTTCATTCAAATTCTACGTCGGGAGATACCGGATCTGTAGACTTTGTCTAATAAATTGGCAAATTATGTGACAATTTTTATAAATTGCTACATTATGTGCTATTCTGCGGTGAAATTGCCACATTATGTGCTATTCTGCGGTGAAAACACCAAATTATGTGATATAAGCATATTTATGTGAATTCTGCGGTATTATGTGAAACACAGAAAATCACTGCCCCTGCGTGTGGCCAATATTATTTACGACTAAAAATACGTGACACTTTGGTTTCAGAATAAAACTAGTTGCTTCTTAATTCTCCATATTTCAATTTTCACGCATTGATTATTAATTCATCGATTACAAAAATTATAACGAAATTATAACATCATCATACAAAATTATCATATATTGCAATTTAAAACCATCAAATTGATTATCTTATTCAAGCCAGGTACATTACGTGATTACTTAAAATCAATTGATATTGGGTTTAAGGTCAAATTGAGGATAGAGAAGATGGCTTATATATGGTAAAAATCTCATTTCTTTAGTTAGTAAGTTTAGATAATTGTTGTCTATTATTTGGACGGATCCGGATTACATATCAGGCAATCTCGTGATGTACTGGCTTTAAATGATCCCAGTTTTGGATATAGCCAATCAAAAATAGCAAAGAGCAATTGAATCTTTTTTTTTTATTTTCGTTAAATTAATATGCGCCTCTAAAGCTAAATTTATTTATACTCATGCTTACCAAACAAACCTTCTATTAGTGTTACAAGCCGGCTGAAGCAGCTGCGGCTAAATTGGATGCTTTTCCAGTTCCTCTAATTCTCGCTGGGCTTTTTCCAACTTTCTTTCTAAATCACCTATTTTTTTAGTCCAGCCCTTCCCTTAAAAATAATCCTCGTTCTTTTTCTAATTCTTTTTTTTTTGCTTTTTGATTAACTCCTTTGCCTTAATCATCCGGAAGTTATTTTCTATTTCAATTTTGCCTTTTTTAATTTGTAATTAGTCTCATAAACTAAGTAATGCATGAATTCACTATTAAAATAGAAGAAAGGAAAGTTCGGATTATACTAATTAAATTCAACCTAATTTTTAGATACAAATCATTAAGTTATCAAAGGTATTATTTCAAAATTATGATAAATTATATATTTCTGTATTTATCTAAACTACTCATAACGTTTTTTATTGTAATATCAGAATTTTGCAAGGAGTTTTTTAAAGTTTAATTTTCACGTTACATCGATGGAGTCGCTATGAAGAATGAAGAATGCGATCATTGATACGTCACAGCAAAAAATCATTAAATTATAAGACCAACCTTTTTTTTCGTTAAAGAATATGGATTTTCATGCTTTAAGCTGTTTTTGAAGTTAACTATTAAAGGTCTACTGATTCTGGAGGAGGAAATGTACTTTCCTTAAGCAAAGAAACGAGATGGATTTCTCTACAAGTGCTTTTTTTGGATCACGACTAGAGGTGTACTTTATTTATTGCAGTGGAAAATTGAATGTTCTTTGATTAAACTTTCAGATAAACAAGTCCTCTATTGAAAAACCGAGAAACACTATTTTATGTAGATAAGTGGATAGTTACCAGGAAGCTGAAAAATATACCTTGTGTATATTTTGGAAGTAGATGATTACCGGATATTCAGAAGAAACACGCCTCGTGTGTGCCTCTAGAATTACGGTCTTTTACTCCAGTAAGGCAGAGTTAGGACTCTTTGCTCAGAGTTATAAATAGAACTGCTTGTATTGCCAAAGTAAGTCCCGTGTCATTAATAATATTATATTTTCTTGCAAAAGAACCCTTGATACGATAATTTAAAATAATTTATTTTTTATTATTATTAATTAATACTATGATTGTATATTAACGCGAATTTTTTTTTTTTATTCGTAGATAAATTTCCTATTCTATTGCATAATGGGGTTAACTATGTTGAAGGAAATAATTAAAAGAAATATGATAGATAGATTTGTTAAAGTATTTTATCAAATTCTTTATTAAATTAATAAGAGAATAACAACTTATACTTAATTATATATCAGGTAAAAGAGGTTTTCACCATGGTTTTTTTAGTCAAACATTTATTTCAAAAGCACCAACTTAGTACGATATGTAATTAGTAAGTCACTATATATTCACACAATTTCAGACTTAACAAATTTGGCTTAAAGTTTGATGCTTCATTAATACTGTTTCAAATATAAACTCCTGTAATATTGTACTGTATATATTGTTAAGGTATAAAGACAACAAGGCTTGCTGCAAATACCAGTTGTTTGAATTAAGGACTTTAACAAATATGTATTAAAAAAAATGAATAATTTGTAATCATTGTCAGAATAAGATGGCTTCAACTCACATATTAATTTTATATATATTATGGTTCTAATTTTAATAATGTAAGGTGTAATACTGTATATAAGAATGGTTTTCGGTTGAGATTAATTTAACAGTTACTACAGTACAGCAGTAGTATGTGACAAGAGCGCAAATATATAGTAACTGATACAGTACCGAAATTTAAGTGATAAATTTTCGGATCTAAATGTCTTGGGCGTTTTATGCAAATACTAAAATATTTTTGTTGTACTTTTACCAACTGAAAATTTGTTGTAAATATGATCTAATTAAACATGAAGAAGGTAATGTTAGCTGGCTCAAATATATAACACTTAAGCCTGTCATGACTAGTTTCAATAATTGCAAATGAATAGAATTATCGGATGCATCTAACTAATCAGCATCTATCAATGTGTAACACAAAATTCATTTTTCAACTATCAAAAAATTTTGCTAAAAAACACTTCGCCGTTTATTAGATGGAATTAGAAGGAACTTATTATGTATCACCAAAAATTCGCAAGAAAAACTTTTTGTTTTACACCTGATTGTCCAACGAAAGTTTTCAGAGGTTAGGACGGTTTTTTTTCTCCGCAACATTTTTAGTTTTTCCAACCACACGATTATTACATCTGGCGTCAGCCGGTGACTGTTATGGAGTCGAGATAATAACACTAGTATTAAGTCTATGAAATCTCTTTACAAACCTTGCCTGGGATCAGCCGATAGCATGATAAAAATGCAAGTAGAACGTACATCACATCTGCCGATGATATATATGTCTTTGCAAAGATCTCATGTGTTAATCATTAAGTTCAGATTGTTATGTTACCTGTACATGTGAATTTACGTGTGAATTTACGTATGAATTCGTAAATCGATTAGTTGCTCAATTAGTTAACAATTAGTTGTGATCGATTAATCGATTAATTGTTAAATTGCAACTAATCGATTAATTGATTAATCGATTAATTGTTAAGTTGCAACTAATCGATTAATCGATTAATTGCAACTAATTTACTAATTTATTTATTAATTTTTCAATTGATTAATAATTAATTCTTTAATCGATTAGTTGGTATCCAAAAAGTTCAATCGATTAGTTGTCAACTAATCAACTAATCGTTTTTTCAACTTTCGATTTGTAGCACTACTTTCAACAGGCTATAATTCATCTAAAATCAATTAAGTAATGACTATCACTATCATTATCATTATAATCTCTGTATAGACTGAAAATAAAAATTCAAGTTAGCAGAAAACAAGATTTTTGATCCTAGTAATAAAATAAAGATTTTTGAAATATACATATATTTCGCCTCAAAGAATCTATATTATCTTATTCTAATATACAGATTTTTTTAAATTTTACAAAGATAAAGGACGAAGTAATAAATTCAAAATTTAAGTTTTATTCAAGACGCATGCCAATAAGACCTTTCACGTTCTCCCTTTTGATTTTAACTCTTGTATTGGACATACATTTTAATCTCCTGACTCCATCTTCTACATCATCTTCTTTAACATTGTCTTCTTTAACATTAATATTAAGATTTTCGGATTCACTTGTATGAGAATTTAGACTTGTAAAAAAAGAGATAACACTATCCAATTCTTCCTTGAATCTATTCAACCCATCGTTAAAATTAACATTATCTTTGACCACAATAATTGACGTTGAAATTGGTGAATTGTCTAAAGACATTGCGTGACTGTTATTTGTCACATCATTTACGAGATTCTCATCAATTTTTATCATACCAATCTCTTGTAACGTGACGCTCATACCAACATTTCGAGTAATTACATTACTTTGAGTAATGTTGTTAATGTTATTAAACAATACAATATTTGGAGTCGGAATAATATCAACGGTAGAATTATTATAACCGAAATGATATAATCCAAATATTGTGCCAAATCCTAAACAAGTCACAAGGAATAAATCGATAGACTTCTTTTGACTTTGATGTTTATGTGAATTCTTTAGAAAAAAAGCCAATGACGCGAAAAATCCAAATAAAGGCATATTAGTGGTATTGTAATCGAAATGTTCGACTGTGTTTAAAGTTACTTGGGTTTTTAAGAGAATTATATTTTATTTATAAGTATTTATTTATCCGAATTCTGCCTTTTCACAAAGGTCTTGTTGCTCCCGTTTTATAACTTTCAATTTCTACTAATCGCTATCTATTTCTAGCTAATCCGATCACGATACTCAAGATGCAAAACGATTTCATGCGTAACAACTGATGCGTAACGATCGTATGCGTGATGACTAGAGTTGACAAATAGACCAATTTGACCAATTTTGACCAATTTGACCAAAATTTTTGTTACTATTAAAAATTTTTTAGTTATTAAAGTTTATTTTTAATTAAAAATTTATCAATACTGTATAACCTTCATAATAACTTATTAAAATAAAATTAAATAACAATAATATTTTTAAAAAAATTTTTAATAATGACTAAAATTTTGGTCAAATTGGTCAAACTGGTCTATTTGTCAACTCTGAGTGATGACTGATGCATCACGATTGATATGCACACGACGAAACGGAGTAAACGCAATAAATAAATGCGGCAGATTATTAAGCTCCAAAACAATATAAAAGCACCACAACGACAGCATAGTAAGACGACAATACTATAAAAAAATGTAATAGTAAATTTTACTCTGCAGTGTAGATCTATACTATATAATACATATAAGTGTATATCTTTTTCTTATACTATTTTAGCCATCCTCTCCTAAAAGTTACGTTTTTGATATCTGTTACATTTAAATCAAGTTACATACTGAAATGCTGTTAGCATTATAATTTTCAATCTTATCGTTACTGCTTTTATAACATCAAAAGTTAGGGATGTTATCCTGTTCCAACCGGTTGGTTCGTGCTCAAAAACTCGTTTGAACACTGTTTCGAACCACACGTAAAACTGGTTATTGAATTCGATTTTTACAAATGTGTTAATAATTATGCTTGTTGAACAATTTAATAAAGCATGTTATCCGACAAACTAATATGATCATGAAAAAATTTCTTACTGTTATTTTTTCATGACGTAAATATGGTTATTTAAATTAAAACTCAGCGAGCAACTCCCTACCAATCATGATCATAAATTGCCGGATAACACCAATATTGGGCAAATTGTCGAATACAGTAATTTGGCAAATGATTGGCTACACGTGCCGCAGAGCGGCACGTGATCATTTGCCAAATTACCGTTATTCTACAATTTTTGCCCAATATTGTATACTTATTGTCATTAGAAACACGAAATGGTTCGGGTAGTCATAATTTTAAAGTGTAAATACAGAAATAGATTAACTTTTATTTCATAAACACTATCTGCTATACTTTTTGGTTTTAATGCTGTACTACTATACTAAAATAGATTTTGATTGTCCGAAATCAAAACTCGAAAATCGAGTTTTATTACATTGATTAATAATATAGATAATAATAAAAAAAAAATTGACCAAAAAAAAAAAAATAAAAAATCAAATTGTGTGATCTGATCTTAAAGACAATCTTGTATCAAAGAGGCGAATATCTTTTACAAAAAACTCGAATAGTACTTCTTCAGGAAAAAGCTCATGACAAACGTTATAATATTTTTGGAACCTTGTGTTATATTTTTTTTTTATATGGAGCATATCAACGAAATCACAAATTTCAAGTCCTTTAAGAGAGTAACAATATCTGTCTTCATAATCGAAAGAGCCATCACCATTAGCTTTAAAAAACCTTTTGAATATAGAAATCATATATCTCATTCTTTTAAGTAATTCATAATCATCTATTAATTCTTCAAAAAAGCTGACAAACTGCATTATTCGATTGAGTTCTCTATCATGTGAACGATAATCATTAATGGATTTAATGACCGTGTCCGTAACAGTCAATTCCAGGAAATATCGCAAAGTAACATGCAATCGATCATAAAGGAGTGGAAGCACATACTTTAGTCGATCTTTAAATTCTCCTTGTTGGTAAGTTTTATTCATCAGATCGTCACAAAATTTTAAAAACGGATCATTTTTTTCTGCGTTTGATAAAATATAATCATGCTCCATGTTTAAAGAGAACAACTTTTATTTAAAGCACTTGAATAAGATATCAATAAGATATCGAGAAGAAATTTAATATATTATGGGCAGATACGATAAAACACTTGAAAGATTTAACTAAACTTTTAGATAGCACTGTGGTATCGAAATTTATTATAAACTTATTAATTTATAGTGAATGCGGTTGATAATTGATGAATTTTATTGTCTTTTTTACAAACGACCACTCGCCAATTATTAGTCATCAGTGAAATGTTTTTGTTTGAGATTCTTTTTGTTGAAAATTATTTATTAGAGCTATTAAATTTATGCACAATAGTGATCGTAAATTTGATCGTGCTTATTTTTTCTATCACGTATTCAAACCTTTTGCCTGGTAATTAAAAAACATTAAATATTAAAATTTGTTATGAATAAAAAGTTCAAAAAGGAAAAAGCGCTATTGTGTAAAGTTTCCTTTCCGAATTCCAGCACAATTTATATACTGCCATAAATTGCTAAAAACCTAATTATCGCTAAAAAAAATTGGTTAATGCTTAGTGTCAGTAAATTAAAAATTAACTAAAAACAGACATAAATGCAAAAAAATTGATCTTATTCCAAATTGAACAAAATCGATTAATTGTAGTGATAAGACCTTTGAGTTTTTAGTTAATAATAAAAAGAATTAATAACTATATAGTTATTAATAGTTTAATAATAATTAATAACTTTAACAATAATTCCTATGTAATCACATTAAAAACTAATTGTATGCAAATAAATCGTAATGAAATCAAACTTTCCAACAAATAGATAAATGATTTTTGGTTAGATTTAAATCATATCATCATCGTCATTGTATGTGCTAAAAACAATAGATATCATTATGGGTGATCAAATGCTTTTGTCTTCTATGTGTTTATTTGTCAGATCGTGCAAATTTAAATCAGAAGGCCGCCAAACTCTAATAATAATCGATAATTATAAATAACTTTTTTATATAATGTTAATTGATTTACTACGCTGTACATTATTAAGTAGTATTTAGTTAATAACCCGACTACCGGTAATTGTTATTAATAATTCGAATTGTTAACTAATCTATAGTAGAATGTCCAGACTTGTGCAATTACCTTTGTAACGATAAGTTGTTTAGAAAACAATTACGGTACATATGTAAATTGGGAATAAATTAGGATTCGATTTAATGATCCATAAAGTTTCATCAATTCATGCAATTAGAGTTTATTGTAGTTTGTACGTAATTGTTACAAAAAATGGTAGTCATAAATTTATAGTTATAAATATGAAAAGAAAAGGTATTAAGTATTTATTAAGTCAACCATTTCTCACTTCGAATATACAAAAAAAATAAAATTTTTCAACCATTTTATCAATGTTGGGGAATTGTAGAGTCGATATGATAGAATTTATTAAAGAAAAGATAGCCACTTAATTAAATACCTGAGGCACGTTCTTTTCACGAATTCCTAAAATTTTTAGAACTTTTCGTCCCTGTAAAGCTGTGATCACATGTGTAGCCGAAGGATCAAACTCACCATCGACTACTTGTCCTCCCTTTTCTATTACTTTTTCTTTCAACAATCTCAAACGAACTTTAACAATATCGTTTGGAATAAAAAAAGAACCTAAGGTTAGAAAATATGCCAACAGGGTTCAATGGAGAACCTATATTTCTCGATGAAGCAGTTTCACGCGTCGATTTTTTTTTCTTCCCTCGAGTTGTCTTAGATGGACCAGAATGGATTCGTTCGGATGTAACAATGGTTGCTTTCTGTGAAGGCATTGATCGTGATGCATGTGTAGAAGAATCATGACGAATTTTCTTATTGCCGGAAGAAGTGATTTCCTTTTCATTCGTAATTTTATACATAACTTTTCTTGTTTTACGTTTTAATGGTTGAAATGAATACGATGATAATTGGATATCCTGAGTTTCAACTTGATTTTCAGCTGAAGATGTCTTAGTATTAATTTTTTTCGAAACTGGTACATAAGAATCATGTGATATAACATGGGATTCATTAGATTTCTCTTTTAAAAGGTTATCGAACGTTCTTTTCTTGTTTTTTACGTCGATTGGATCAGCGTCCAGTAAGATATCGTTCTCTTGTGATGATAATATGTTCAGAGAATCCATACCAGAATAAAAAGAGCTACTTAATTGTGAAGAATTTCGTTAACTTTCTCGTTATCGTTATTATTGTTTGCGGAAGATTCAAGTGATGTAGTTGATATTAAGTCTTCACACTTTGATAACATCGATAGAGCAACTGGATTAGTTGGACATGTATTTTCTTCGTCTTCGGAAGCCATACTTTGAATGCTATAATAATCAATAGAAAAATTTAACTTGTTATTTATCAAATTACAACGCAAACAGAGAAAAAGAAATGTGAAAGAGAAAATTGGTAGATCAATCTCTTTTAATATTCGCTAATTGTTTATAAATTGTGACTAATCACAAGGTCATATGCATAGTACGAAAGAAAACTTTGGTTAACTGCGCAAATGTGTAATTTTATCACAATATATATATTTGGAATAACCTGTTTTATTGATTCATCTAATTGTATTTAAATGGTTATATACGATGGTTATTGAATCATCACAATTATAATTATATTATCAGTTATAATTATAATTATAATATACATTACAATCAACAACCACAATCACACGATCATGATAATGATAATTTTATACGAAAGCGAAAGTCTCGTAACATTGTAATCCGTTTATTGAAAATTTTTTTAAAAAAAAAAACAAAAATGAAGACCTAATTATAATTATACTGTATCAATCTAACTAGAATATTTTAAAAAAAGTAAAAATTGAATTATTCCAACCGAATAAATATTAAATAGCCAGGTATACTTTGAACTCTTCATTTTCATACCACCCATACCCTTTGGCCGAGGTGACAATCAGAAAATTTTGTTCTGCCTCAATCCAGTTATCATCCACCATGTATTCTTCTTCTAAGTTTATAGGTTCCGATCCTTCGTTCTGCTGTGGCCACTCTATATATCTATCGGGGTGATAAAGGTCTTGTATGAGCCCCATGTATTCTCTTTCTTTTCTTGCATGCTCTTCTTCGTCCCAATCATAATAGTCTCCTTCTTCTTCTTCTTCGTCGTTCAAATTCCACCAAGCTTCTCCAGCATTCAGGTGGGGGTCGTGGGTGTTCCCTACGTCGCTCATTTCTTCGTCAGAATCATCATCATAGTCATACCATTTCAGTTCATCTTCCCAATACATGTTTGCATTAGTGATGTTGCTCATATTACAAAATTTCAAGGTTAAGGTAACAGTAATAAAATTAGACGTCCTTTTATCAACCCGATAAAAACAAGATTTCTCTAATTTATAAAATTTACAAAAGAATCTGATATAGGAAATCTCAAAGTGGGTTTGGTTGACCAAATTTGTGTTTCAATCAAATTCTTCGAATGGCATCAAAATCATCAAAATTCGATCACTTAGTAACAAGATATCAACGATAGATCGAAATATATGAATTTGATTGAAACACGAATTTGGTCGACCAAACCCATAATATTGTCGATTACCTTAGAACTTGTAATTGGTATATAAATTTATATTTTTGATCATTTTTGGAACTTTAATTGTCAAGTGAATCCGAATAATTTATTAAATAACAGGATTATTTATCTACTAATCTATTTCAACTATTTACCGTATTCCTTCGAAAATAAGCACTCCTTGGAGAAATTTTCATAAACGAGTTAGTCAGGGCGGCCCCCAAAGTGCCAGTAATGTAAGATCAATTCGTGCAATTAGTGGTTCTCTTATAGATAGCAATTGTTCGTTATAGTTATTGTATTTGTTGTAGAAAATAACTAAATTTGCACGGGTTAACCCGTGCAAATTTAGTCAACCCATACAATAACTATAACATATTGCACTATATAAATACTGTGATTGCGCCTGGCTGGAACCAATCGTATAACCAAGTTCAAGAAGTGATCAATATATTGTATTCGTGCTCACTTCAATGAAAGTTCATTTACCCTAGATAGACAAGAATTGTCTAATTAATAAAAATATCATGTATATAAAAAATTATATATTCTAACACGCATATAATTTAGATGATTCTTGCGAATGTAAATACATGATTTCACAATTATAAATAAAGGCCTTCTGGCCCTTTGGAAATGATAGTTTCTGCTTTACCTATAGTTTTTAAAGAACAAGTCCTGCAGTGCAGGCATTCGCTTTTTATATACCACCACCTGACCCTTGGTGATAACATTGCCAAGGAAAAATTGAAAAAAAATGAGGCGATTTATTGGGTTGAATTCTCTGGCCACATATTAATCGCTAATGATCCAACTGACCTCCCGATATTACGTGAGGTGATGGAAGCAGAAGCCTCTGTTCAATCTAACTAGAAAAATGGGATCCGTTGGGTTCCGGAGTGCCGCTTCGTTAGGGTGTGTAATGGCCTATTAAAAACATAGAGTTAGAATGTTGATGTGAAAGCCAAATATGTTCCTCCTTACTGTATAATGAAGCAAAAACAAGAAAGAAGGCTCAAAACTTGAAAAATACAAACCAGACTCACTAATGATTATTACTAATTTCAGATTTTATAATGGCAAATTCATTTATTAGATAACGATATGTTATTAAATATCGATAGATTATAGATAAATAATTAATGATTAAATTTACACATATAAATTAAAGTAGTTAATGATAAAATTTATTAATATGAATTAAATAGTTAACGATAAAATTTATGTATAACATATATTATCATAATATGAATTAAATAGTTAATAATAAAATTTAAATATGAATATTAACATTTATTTTTAAAAAATATGATTTATTCCACGGTTTTTATTTATACTTCCATACTATTTCTTCATATTTATTGCCCGGATCTCAGACTAATTTGGATTTTAAAAATCTATAAGAGTTCAAAAATTTTATTTCGGCCGTAACTAATTAAAATTCTCTAGAACGTGCCAGTTACTTTATTTAGATCAAAGTCATTTATTAATGTTAATACATTTGTCTCAATTACATAATTTATTCTGCACATATAAAATTATTTTATTTGATTGGTTAAATTAGAATGAAAACCAGCTCAAGATTTAAATCGTATCATCGTCATTGTATGTGCACATGTACAGAAGTATCTATTTAACTGATGGTAAAAAAAGTGGTTGACTATCAAAAAAACAATTAGATATCAATGTTTTATGCATCAGATTGTGCAGATTGATTCAAATCCGAAAGAGAATCAGATTTAAATCCGAAGGCCGAATCAAGTTTTAAACTCTACTCACCATAAGAACATAAGTTCTAAACTGTTTGATGAGTTTTTTAATTTAACAGTCCGGTCTTTGTTCAAACTTCAGTTCAAAACTTTATAGCATCTAAAATAGCGCAAATAGCTAGCTATATTTTTTTTTTGCTAAGATACTAAATTTGCTATCAATACAATAAATATAAGACCTTTTCTTTTGTTTATAAAAAATTGTTATCTTTGTGATAACCTTAGTACAAATCAGATTCATTTATGCTTTTTATAAATATAAGTGTTGTTATTTTTTTTTTAAAAAAAACAAATTGTATTGGCGTTCAAAAACTGATAATGAGCCAATTCATGAAAATGATTGCTAAGCTATTTTATGCTAGCTATTTTAACTATATAGCTGGACACTCTGCTAGCTATAGATTTTAAATGATGTGATGTGATTAATGATTTTTTAGAAAATCGACGAATTTTAAATAAACCATCGAATGGATTATTTTCTATGAAATGTT
>QKWP01000624.1:56204-75143 GCA_003550325.1 Gigaspora rosea
GAGCTCATTGAATTCAAAGCCAGATGCGCCGTTATTGGATGTGAAACATCCAGTAACGGACTTATTTGCTTTTTCTTTATAATAAATAAAAAATAAATCGCTTGAGCTTAATCGTCTATTTGGCGTATAAATAGTACTTATACGACCTATATTTATCATTAAAAGGAAACAAAATAATGTAAATATATATTCTATTTTAGAAAATTTTAATTTTAAGATGTACTTATAAAGTATAACGTTCCTGGTTTTAGCGCGACTGCCGTTATTTTCTGACCAGGGTCATAACTCTAGTTGAGACAAAAAATTAAGCATGTTTCCGAAGACAAAAAAAAAACAAGGAGTTGACCCGTTGACCCGGGTCATAACCCGGGTCAGTACTTGACCCGCCCGGGTCGGTAATTTTCGACACGGGTAAGACCTCTACCCTAGATAGACAAGAATTGTCTAATTAATAAAAATATCATGTATATAAAAAATTATATATTCTAACACGCATATAATTTAGATAATTCTTGCGAATGTAATACATGATTTCACAATTATAAATAAAGGTCTTCTGGCCCTTCGGAAACGATGGTTTCTACTTTACCTATAGTTTTTAAAGAACAAGTCCTGCGGTGCGGGCATTCGCTTTTTATATACCACCACCCGACCCTTGGTGATCACAAGGAAAAATTGAAAAAAAATGAGGTGATTTATTGGGTTGAATTCTCTGGCCACATATTAATCGCTAATGATCCAACTGACATCCCGATATTACGTGAGGTGATGGAAGCAAAAGCCTCTATTCAATCTAACTAGGAAAATGGGATCCGTTGGGTTCCGGAGCGCTGCTTAATTAGGGTGTGTAATGGCCTATTAAAAACATAGTCAGAGTCAGAATATTGATGTGAAAGCCAAATATGTTTCTCCTTACTGTGTAATGAAGCAAAAACAAGAAAGAAAGCTCAAAAATTGAAAAATACAAACCAGACTAACTAATGATTATTACTAATTTCAGATTTTATATTGGCAAATTCATTTATTAGATAACGATATGTTATTAAATATCGATCGATTATAGATAAATAATTAATGATTAAATTTACACATATATAAATTAAAGTAGTTAATGATAAAATTTATTAATATGAATTAAATAGTTAACGATAAAATTTATGTATAACATATATTATCATAATATGAATTAAATAGTTAATAATAAAATTTAAATATGAATATTAACATTTATTTTTAAAAAATATGATTTATTCCACGGTTTTTATTTATACTTCCATACTATTTCTTCATATTTATTGCCCGGATCTCAGACTAATTTGGATTTTAAAAATCTATAAGAGTTCAAAAATTTTATTTCGGCCGTAACTAATTAAAATTCTCTAGAACGTGCCAGTTACTTTATTTAGATCAAAGTCATTTATTAATGTTAATACATTTGTCTCAATTACATAATTTATTCTGCACATATAAAATTATTTTATTTGATTGGTTAAATTAGAATGAAAACCAGCTCAAGATTTAAATCGTATCATCGTCATTGTATGTGCACATGTACAGAAGTATCTATTTAACTGATGGTAAAAAAAGTGGTTGACTATCAAAAAAACAATTAGATATCAATGTTTTATGCATCAGATTGTGCAGATTGATTCAAATCCGAAAGAGAATCAGATTTAAATCCGAAGGCCGAATCAAGTTTTAAACTCTACTCACCATAAGAACATAAGTTCTAAACTGTTTGATGAGTTTTTTAATTTAACAGTCCGGTCTTTGTTCAAACTTCAGTTCAAAACTTTATAGCATCTAAAATAGCGCAAATAGCTAGCTATATTTTTTTTTTGCTAAGATACTAAATTTGCTATCAATACAATAAATATAAGACCTTTTCTTTTGTTTATAAAAAATTGTTATCTTTGTGATAACCTTAGTACAAATCAGATTCATTTATGCTTTTTATAAATATAAGTGTTGTTATTTTTTTTTTAAAAAAAACAAATTGTATTGGCGTTCAAAAACTGATAATGAGCCAATTCATGAAAATGATTGCTAAGCTATTTTATGCTAGCTATTTTAACTATATAGCTGGACACTCTGCTAGCTATAGATTTTAAATGATGTGATGTGATTAATGATTTTTTAGAAAATCGACGAATTTTAAATAAACCATCGAATGGATTATTTTCTATGAAATGTTATATGCATACTATATAATTCATTTGTTAATTGATTAGAAATTATTGTTAAATTATTACAGTAAATTAGTTTTTAATTTTTAATCATTAAAAATTCACAATTAATAACTAGAAATTTTCATCGCTAGACGTAATTTTATTCAATTATTTTATACATTGAAATTTTAATCTATAATATCATTTGTAAGATTTATCGAATTTATTAGTTTACCATGTGGTACTTGCTTTTTTACTGTAACAATTATTTAATAGTTAATATGTACAATACGATTATTTGCACGATGTTTCATAGGGTTAGAGCTTTACTTCTTGGGTTCTTTAAAAATTTTTACGTAGCAGAATATACATCAATTTTAAATATATAACATATTTTATAATTTTTATAAATTTATATTAATGCGTAATCATCAACTACTTATATCATATACCAGTATGTAGTTTATCACATATGTTAACTAATTAATTACTACAGGGGTTGTCAAAATCAGTATTGTCATCATTACAGAGGCGGTCGACCCAAATATTGTAGACCATATAACCATTCTGGTCCAAATATGTATTATTGTTCAAAATTAGAGGTCTAATCCGGATTAATCCATAATCTATTGTTGCAGATTTAACCGAATTATCTTAATTAGGTAGTTATCCTATTAGGGATTACAAAGTTCTAAGGTAATCAATCTAATTTATATCGTTGATTACCTTAGAACTTGTAATTGTCAAATGACGAATTCATATTTTTGATTACTGTACAATTGTCAAGTAATATCTATTACGTATATAATAAATGGTATATAATATATTATTTGTAAGATATCGAATTTAACAATTATTTAATTGTTGCAATAAAACAGTGACGTTTCATAGGATTAGAGCCTTACTTCTTGGGCTCTTTAAATTTGAAATAAAAATTTTTATGTAGAGGTCTAATCCGGATTAATCTATAATCCATTGTTACAGATTTAATCGAGTTATTCTATTACAGATTTAACCGAATTATCTTAATTAGGTAGTTATACTATTGTTCTAAGGTAATAAATAATAAAATTAGAAAATTTCTCTAATTTATATCGTTGATTACGATGCTTTTCAAATTCGTTTTTATATGAACTTTAGAAATTCCAATATTAGTTAAAGATATTATAAATGAGTAGATCACTATGATGATTATGAAAAATTACAAAAATTATACACAATTAGAGTGAATGTAAATCGCATAGTTTGAGTTTTTATTAGTTTAAAATATATAATTTTGAACAGTACTTACCCTAGAACTTGTAATTGTCAAACGATGAATTCATATTTTTGATTACTGTACAATTGTCAAGTAAATCTAAATAATTTATTGGATAGCCGGGTTATTCATCAATTAATCATTTAAAAATCATTTAAATATATTTTAACCATTAATAAATAAATAGAAAATAGAAAACGATTAATAAGTATAAAAAGAATTGGTCTTTACCTTTTCTCAATCAAAAAAAAAAAAAAAATAGTTCTATCTGCTTATAAAAAAACGAACTCAAAACATCTCAAAATTTCGAAATACTTTCCTGAAGAACAACATGATTCCACCACCACCACCACCTATACCGTTAAAAAAAAATAATTCGTATGCACGGACGTCCAGTCAAAACTGAAAAAAGATCTCAAACGGCAAAAAGAAATCTTACAAAAACCTAACTCTCTTGCCAAATCATTTATAAAAATGCTTTTGACAGTTGGTGCTATTTTAGTTGAGGGCCATGCTGGTTACCAAAAGAAGGGCCAGGATATTGTTTGTGCGGCTATTTCGGCCATTACTAACGGCACTATTAATTTTCTTGCCACTCATTACCCTCAAGACTGCCAAATTGCTTGTCAAACTGCAAAGTATTCAAGCTACGAACTCATCAGCGATATCAGATCTTTCAAACACAAATGTCTACAAACCCAAACCCTATTGGAACGATCGTGTCAAGGAATGGTCAGAGAAGTTGTGGTTACCCATCATGAACGATTATGCAGGTTCGCCTATGGACTGCTCAAGTATGTGTTCTCCCTTCAGCCTACAAAACTCATGGTTCTCGTCAACGATTCGCCGACCAATGGACACGAGCTATCCGAACATATCCTTGCCACCAGTACCGTCTTCATCTATCGAAAGCTCTATCAAAAGCAAGGAAGAAGAACAGCCAAGCACAGAAGGAAAAGGAAAGAAAAGAAAAAAAATATTAACTGTGAGAAAAAACAAGAAAAAAAAACACAACGACGCCGTGAACAAAACGTTGAATGTGAAATTGTATCCGAATCTTGTGCAGAAACGCTTGTTGAAACGATGGATGGGATTGGCGAGATTAGTCTATAATACGATCATCGACTATCTTCAGAACAGGCGGATACTAATCACACGCGTGGATAAAAAAAAGAATACCGGTAAACATAAAGATAAAATAAAATTTCCAAAGGTACAATTCTTGAGAACGATCACGTATTTGAAATTGAGAAGTAAGAAGGTCTACAATGAGATACCAAATAACATAATCGATGAAACCGTGGACGAAGCTATAAAAAATTTTAATGCGAAAAAAAACGGAACAAAGTTGAAGTTCAAGACCAGGAAAAACCTAAAGCATACCATTACTATACGTGCGACAAATTTTTCGAAAAAAGAATGAAATCGTTTCTTCATAACATACCTATTCAATGATTCCATAAAGACGCCGAGGAAGAAACCATATGATCACAAAATATGTTCACGTGATCTAAGAGCTTTGCATTTCGAAACCAAAAGAAAAAACAACGGTTGGCCATTAGAAAAGATCGATAGCGATTGCAAGCTCACGTATTTTAGAAAAACCAATGAATAGATCCTTTCCTGGGTTCATGAATGACAAAAGGAGTCAAAAAACACATGAAAGGTTTGTGGCCATCGATCCAGGAGTTAGAACCCCGTTCACCACATACTCGCCATCCGAAGGTACTTGTGAAATAGGAAAAAACGATTCCCAAAGGTTAATAAGATTAGCTTATCACGCCGACAAGCTAAGTTCTAAAAGGGATAAATTAAACAATTCAAGCTCTAAAAGAAAGAAAAAGAAGGGTATAAGAATTGATAAAGCTATAGCCCGGATATTTCGAAAAATAAAAAATTTAAGAAATGAACTTCACAAGAAGACTATAAATTATCTTGTAAAAAATTATAACGTAGTTATAATTCCTGAATTTGGCGTGAGTAATATGGTGAAAAGGGGAAAAAGAAAGATTAACTCCAAGGTTGTGAGGTGTATGCTAACATGGTTACACTATATGTTTAGACAGAGGCTGAAATCCAAAGCCGAAGAAACCGGTGTCGAAATTATCATACAAGATGAAGCATATACCTCAAAAACCTGCTCGTGGTGTGGTAATATACAAAATATCGGTGGTAAAAAAATTTATAAATATAAAAATTGTAAATTAATTATAGATAGAGATGTAAACGGAGCTCGAGGGATCTTCCTTCGTGCGTTGCTTGATGGAGCCATATGCATGCATATGTAGGAATTGATATCTTTACTTAGCAATGACTAGTATTGTTTATTAATGATGTATTACAATCCATCCGTATTTGAAAAGCATAAGTAGGTTTGCTTACAATATTATTTTAGATTTCTATTCTTTTTTAGAATCGACCAGATCAGATTATATTTATAAACAGACAATATTCATATATTGTCGTTACTCTGACTAAAATTTTAAAATCCGCATTTACACAAAATCACTAATGAAAGCCAATCAATTTAATATATATAATATTATTATATATATTATTATATGATTCTCTGCTAGAGTACAATTTAAATAAACTTTTTATAAAAGATTTTATTTTATAAACATCTATAATTGCTAACGTACATTTAAATAAACTTTTTATAAAAGACTGATACGTGATTATAACCAGTTTTTTTTTTAAACTTTTTCTAATTACATTAATATGATATGTATATCAATCTAACCTTATTCCAATAAAATAACTATCTTACCATAATAAAATTGTCGAGAAAATTTTACTACTATAATCGAAATATAAACTCTGCATCGGGTTTAAATCTAAAAATAAATTTTAGGTAAATAAACATGATTAATTTGATTGGTTGTCATCATGGTGATCACCAGTAAAATACGAACTTACACTATTTGACTATTTGTTAACTATATAACTTTCTATTTGAACTTTGTAATTCACATTAATATAAAAAAAAAATGAGTTGGTAAGATTTATTGACAAGCTTTATCAATAATAGACTGGGCATTGTCAATTTATTTTGTGGTAAATTTTAATTTTATATATATTTATTTATATATAAATAATACTAGGGCTGGTTTTAAGAAAAAATTAGATCGTACAGGAACTAAGGTATGTAATAACGATGAGTTTTTACTATCTTATTACCAAATTATTCCAAACTTGTCAACTCAAATAAATACTTCTTTGCTCGTTCAGTTTTTGCAAACTGTTGGCTCAATCGAAAAAACGGTAAGAATCTATAACAAACTTTCATTATAAAAACCAAATACGAGTTAACTTCATTTATGTCTTTCATAGGTTGATAAAGAATTCGAAGAAGAAGAACGTCGATTTAAAAGGTTTGTTAATGGCTTTGATTGTGAAATTCATATTCGATTAAATAAAAGTTCAATTTTATATGTATTATGTATATTACAGTCTTGAGGCAAAAAGTGAGAAATTACATAAAGAAGCGAAAGGATACTTAGATTCTTTGCGTGGTTAGTTCATTTTTCAATAAAATATTTTATTATAATATTTATAATATTTATAATATTTATTTATTGGAAATTTTAATTCTAATTTTTTTATATCTTTATATAAATAGCTATAACTAGCGCACAATCACGTATAGCTGAAACTATTGAACATTTTTATGAAGATTCAACCGATGATACATTGGCTGGAAAGAAATATAAGGATGCTATAGATCGTCTTGAACAAGATTGTCGTGAATATTTGGTTAGTGATCACTTTCTCTAATTTATAATTTTTATTCTTATTAACTATTTCCTGTTTTATAGGATGATCCATATCGTCAAACTGTAACCGAACCTATAGGTCGATTTTGTGCTTACTTTCCTGATATAAATGAAGCTATTAAAAAACGTGATAAAAAACTTTTAGATTATGATTCACAGCGTGCTAAAGTACGCAAATTAGTTGATAAACCATCAGATGATGCCAATAAATTACCAAGGGTACTTATATTTATTTATTTTATTGATTATAATCATCATAATATTTAAATTATTTTCTTTTAATTTTTATTACAGGCTGAACAAGCTGCTAATGAAGCTCGTGAGATTTACGAATCATTGAATACTCAACTAGTTAATGAATTACCTAGATTAATAGATCTTCGAGTTCCTTATTTTAACCCTACATTTGAAGCTTTGGTAAAGATACAACTCAGATTTTGTCAAGAAAGTTATGAAAGTTTAAATAGTTTACAAGAATATTTTGCTGATCATGATCAAGTTGATAATAAGGTTGAAGCTGTTTTACAAAAAATGAGGGATTTGGCTATCTGTGGAATGGGTTAATCTTTTTTTAAATATGCAATTTATTTATGTTTGTAAAGCAAGCTTTTTTTTCTCCTAAGAAATTGTTATGTTTTTGTATTATTATTTAAAAAACTAGTTATTCTGAGATTTTATTATTATTTACGTTTTCTTTGACTTTAAGGTCTAAGGTGTTAATACTTGTATCTAAAATATTTTATATACTTGAAAAATTAATATATTTTTAATTTCTTGAACAACCATATTTATTTAATATTTATATTTGGTATGATATTTATTTCCTTATGTCTATCTGATAAACTTCTTCATATTATATGTGCAGTTATTGTTATTGCGAGGAATTTTCATATATGTAAAAACATTTAAGTTATTTGATTAAAGCGTATAGATGTTCTCAATGGGTTGGAAGCAAAAGTTTTAAATTAGTTTGAAATTAATTGAATAAACTAACCAAGTGAGTTATTATTTCGATGAATAAACTCTGGAGGTGCAACGTAAGGATCAGCAGCATCAATGGCCAATCATGCAAATCATTCCGGACCGCACAAAAAAAAGCTGAAAAAATATATATAAAAAAAAAGTGGTAGTCTAAATTTACCTTGGGGCTATAACAAAAAAATGTCGGAGAATCGATTACATATTGTATAACAGTTCCTGCAGTTATCAAAAATCGGAATGCTAGTAGAACTTAAATTTTAAATATTGTTTTAGAAACAAGATCGAATTGAAAAGGATAAATGTAAGGCATTCAAGGCATTCATTTATTATATTAAATCGGCAAAGATAATAAAATATAGGCATTCATTTATTTTCAAAATTTGCTAAAATGAGTAATGCTAATGGAATATATCGTTTAAACAATGTTATCGAAATATAAGATTTATAAAAAGCCAATAATTATCGAATATAAATAACTATATAATTTTATATTATTAATTATTATTACAATGTATATATATGTCGTAAGTGAAAATGGAATTTAAATTGATTTGGAATTATTAAGTGAGGATTAGTTTTTAGGTGTAGTAATTGTTTTTTCAACCTAAGTGGATTCCAAATCAATATTAGTTCCATTTTTACTTACAACTAGATTTCTATAATTTGATTTTGGAAGTTTATAATTAAACTAGCCAGTTTTTTTAACCGATTTCCACGTGGTGTGGCTGATCATGTAGTCAGCGGAATATAAATAACTAATTATTGTGACAGATTATAATGAAATCCAGATTAAAATGAAATAATAGTATAAAATCTCGAAAACTAAATTTTTTTGGGGTGCATTTTTTAGGGTTAGGGGTTTAGGGTTAGGGTTAGTTTTAAAAAAAATTATAATAAACAAGTATTAATGGGTTTTAGAAGGCTAGCAGGTTAAGTATAGAATGTAGATTTCATTTTAAATTATGATCTGTGACAATTATTAATTATTATTACAATGTATATATATATGGGGGCTCGTCAGTAGAAAAGGGGTAAAAAGTTTTTACCACTTTTTTTTTAAATTTTAAATTAAAATAGTTCAATAACTACAATATCAAATTAAATAAATTTTTTTTTATTTTAATTTTATAACTATATATAATTAAAATAAAAAAAAATTATTAAATTTAGTTTAGTAGTTATTGAGATATTTTAGTTCAAAGTCTAAAAAACTTTTACTTAGAAAATTTCTACCCCCTTTCTACTGACGAGCCCCCATATGTCGTAAGTGAAAATGGAATTTAAATTGATTTGGAATTATTAAGAGTGAAGATTAGTTTTTAGGTGTAGTAATTGTTTTTCAACCTAAGTGGATTCCAAATCAATTTTAGTTCCATTTTTACTTACAACTAGATTTCTATAATTTGATTTGAAAATTTATAATTAAACTAGCCAGTTTTTTAAAACCTATATAGCTCACCCACAAAAAATTTTCTGGTCATGTGACTTTTTGTGGCGCAAACTAGCGGAAAGTCTACGGACACGACGATAGTAGCTCACCCACAAAAAATTTTCCGGTCATGTGACTTTTTTGTGGCACAAACCAATCAAAATTTGAGATCAGGTATAACGTGAAAATCAAAACAATCAAAACAATCGAATAAAGCGAAAGAATTAAAGTAATAAATCGTGTGGTTAGGGTTTGGGTTAGACGCTTGGTTAGAGTGCTACTCATACCAAAATTTTGCAAAGAATTTTTTTTGTTAATGCGCAGTAGACAATTTCATAGACAAACTTCGGAGCTATTAGTGATTTTTTATGAAAAATCATAAAAAGCACAATTTTTACATTACACCTGATCCTAAAATTCAATTGGTTTGCGCCTAGTTTGCGCCACAAAAAGTCACATGACCGAAAAATTTTTTGTGGGTGAGCTACGTAGGTTTACGGACACGTACAGGACACGTGACATTTCACCTTATGGACACGTACCAAAATAATAATTTTTTTTTGAATTAAAAAACGCCGTTAAGACTTTTGTACTAAGATAATATCCTTTATCGCCCTAATAAAGCTTGTTCTCCTGGTCTTTCTGGTTCTCATAGTGTGAGATTATTAAAATCTGATCAGTAGAACCGGAGATATGACTTTCGAAATATAGGCAACGTTCTAAAGATTATATAAAAACGTCGCATAGACTTCATACGCTATATCCCGGCTCTAGTAAGTTTATTTTAATAATCTCACTACCATTAGAACCAGAAAGGTCAGCAGAATAAGGTTTCTTAGGACGGTAAAGGAAATTAACCTATTATAAAATCTATTTAATTTTAAAAAAAGAAATAGAATAAGAGAAAGGTGGCCGGAAAACTTTCGAACTAACTACTAAGTTAACCTTTTATCACTCTAAGTAAACTTATTCTTCTGGTCTTTTTGATATTAATTTGCGATATTATAAAATTGACTCAGATAAATAGTCTCATAAAATTTATGCGACGTTTTTATATAATCTTTAGAACATTGCCTAAATTTCAAAAGATCATATCTTCGGCTCTACTGATCAGATTTAATAATTTCATCACTATTAGAGCCGGAAAGACCGCGAGAACAAGCTTTATTAGGATGATAAAGTATGCTATTTTGGTGCAAAAGCTTTGCTGGATCATTTTTTAATTCAAAAAATTATTATTTTGGTACATGTCATAAGATGAAATGTCATGTGACCTGTACGTGTCCGTAGACTTCCCAGCAAACTAGGTGCAAACCAATTGAATTTTAGAATCAGGTGTAACGTAAAAATTGCGCTTTTTATGATTTTTCATAAAAAATCACTAATAACTCCGAAGTTTGTTTATAAAATCGTCTACTGCGCATTACTGCTGATTTCAAAATTAGTGGGACAACGTGAAAAATTTTTGTTGATCTGCAGTAAATTTTAGGTAATTACATTTATCAAAAAATTTTATAGTTTTTCGGTAATATAATTTCGGCCGAAATTATTATCACGGTATTGATTGTTTTGATTTTCGGACTGATCCAGGACGTTTTGTTACAAAACATCCCGGATTAGTCTGAAAATCAAAACAATCAATACTGTGATAATAATTTCGGCCGAAATTATATTACCGAAAAACTATAAAATTTTTCGATAAATGTAATTACCGAAAATTTACTACGGATCAACAAAATTTTTCACGTTGTCCCACTAATTTTGAAATCAGCAGTAACAAAAAAAATTTTTTGCAAAATTTTGGCATGAGTAGCACTCTAACCAAGCGTCTAACCCTAACCCTAACCACTCGATTTATTATTTTAATTCTTTCGCTTTATTCAATTGTTTTGATTGTTTTGATTTTCACATTACACCTGATCTCAAATTTTGATTGGTTTGTGCCACAAAAAAGTACATGACTGGAAAATTTTTTGTGGGTGAGCTACTATCGTCTTTTTTTAACCGATTTCCACGTGGTGTGGCTGATCATGTAGTACAGCGTTATTGTCGGAGAGTCTACATCTGATATGGGATTTAGGTCATTTAGATCTTTTGGTTAATCGTTGTTTGTTATATTTTGCCGAATTTACGAATATGATTCGAAGGATAAGTAGTTTATTTTTTGATGACGTTGTAATATAGTAACTTTAAGACAAGAAACTATATCACTTGACTTAACATGTAAGAGAGTAAGGAATGTGAAGAAAAAAAGAAATAAACAAGAAAAATAAAAAAAAACCAGATTAGGGATAACAGATTTATAGTCAAAAAATAATATCAATTTATTAGATATAATATTTTAAAGTACAAATATTTTTAGAAGGGAAGAAAAGTAAAGAACAGGAACTTGCTCTGCCTTTGGGGGAAAAGCCAGAGTTTTTATATCTTTTTAGTACATAGAAAAAGGATCCATTTATAAATCTAATAATAGTAAAGGAACCACCAAAGGAACTATCAAAGGAACCATCAAAGGAACCATCAAAGGAACCATCAAAGAAACCATCAAAGGAACTATCAAAGGAACCATCAAAGGAACTATCAAAGGAACCATTAAAGGAACTCTTAAAGGAACTATCAAAGGAACCATCAAAGGAACTATTAAAGGAACCCTTAAAGGAACCCTTAAAGGAACCATTAAAGGAACTACTAAAGGAACCTTTAAAGGAACCACAAAAGGAACCAACAAAGGAACTTTTGTTATTCATTAACTATTGGTCCAAAATAAAAATGGTAAAAATTCTACTAATAAAACTATACTACAGATTTGATTAGCTCAATAAAATTTGTACTATTTCTAATATTTGCATGATATTTTCCTAATACTAATTGTTCGAAGGACATTACGGTAGAGGCATAGTGATCCTGATGTCTGTGTGTGTGTGCGCAAATCCTGGTGTTTGATTGGTTGATCAAATCAAAACAATTATTACACTTTAAAAATAGCCATATTGTCAGACTGATCTGTGTTGGTTTTTCCTTCGGACTTAAAATGGATTCCATTTACCTAGTATTTAAAAATTATGTTAATATAACAATGTACTATTTTATTTTTGTGATTTGAAGTGATTTGTACTATCATTTTTTTTTGTTTTTTAGTTTATTTTTGAAGGGTTTTTAGGAAATCAGAGTAGGGTATATGGCGGCGATGTTTTCTAGTCTTCTGTATTCTTCGATTATGTTTTGATTTACGTTAAAGACTGATCTGTTTAGGTGAGATATTTCTACGTTGTTTCATGTAGTACACCTGCTTAGGGTGACATATGCTTGGCTAGGGGAGAATATGTTTTCGTCAAGTGATAGAAAGACTCTAGGCAATGTTAAACCCTGCGTTTTTGAATAGTAAGTGTAAAGCAGTTCTGAATTGGGAATTGTGTTTGATGACAGTTTATTCTGTTGAGTTGAAAGTAGCATGTTTCTTTTCATATGTTGATGTTTACAGTATTATGGAGCCTCTAATTGAAAATGCTATGCATACTGATTGATTTTCGGGATCAATGTCAGTTATAATTCTTACGGTTCCGTTGCATATACTATGTTCTATCAAAGAGTTGTTATGGTTGTAATTAAATCGAGAAGGGTAGATTTGTTTTTAGTTTGAACATTTTGTTGAAATGTGTGGTGTTCCATAGCATGGTATCTATGTAGTCAGTTGCATTTGATATTAGAAATTTATTGTCTGTTACAAGGAGCATGTTGCAGATTATTCTATTCATTTGTTGTGTGTTTTCTCTAAATCCTACTATATGTGTGATGTTTAGTAGCATATCTATTGTGGGGTAGTTGAGGAATTCATATGGCATTAATATAGCATGTTCCAGGTTTCTGTAGAGATTGAACCCATTCTTACTTCTTGTAGGAGGGTGTAGAATCGTGGATTTGCATTTTGTCTGTAAGGTGTTTTTAGAAATAATGGATAGAACAATAACCAAATTGATGCTCTGAATACTAGTTGTCCAGTAACTGGAGGTAGTTGTAATAGATTGCCTATGATAATTACGTTAATACCACCAAATAGCAACATATTATTATATAATTTGGTGAATATATTTGAAATGAAATCAAACAATTTCACTAAAAGGATCGATATTTCGTCGATTATTATAGTATTGATTTGTTTTAGGCGGGAGTTGGTTTTTTTGTTTGTGATGGCTTGAGTGAAATATCTTTTGCAGTTGGATGTTATATATAATTCAGAGTGTATAGTTTTTCTGCTTATGTTCTGGGCGGCTATACCTGTTGGAGCCAAAAGCAGGTAGTTGGAATGTCTTTGGTCCAGTAGTCTTATGATCATGATGATTATGTATGATTTGCCGGTTCTGGTGGATCCAGTTATAAAGAAATATAGCCACTTGTTGTTATTTATTTGACCCATGTACATGGATACTGTACAAGTGACAATACATTATTGGTCTTGAAGTAGTTCAAGTGTGGCAGTAGGTGGAATAATGTTTGGGAGAGTTTTTAAGTTTTCTAATTGTATTTAAATAATATTTTGTAGGTTTGTAGGTAGTTGGCAGTTTATTGAGTGTAATAGTCTTTCTAACATTTCAATGAATTAGGTGTTTAGGTTTGATATTTGGGTATTGTATGTATTAGTTTCTTGGTTTCATAACTTGGAGAGTGTATTCAAAAATATTGATAGATATTTTTTTCTGTAGGATTCTGTTGGGTTTGTCTTGTAATTGTTTTCACTTCTTGCAGGAAGGTTTAGAAGAAGTTGCTAGTAGAAGTAGAGTTTACCGTCTTCGATTCTGAATAGGTAATACCTAATTATAATTTTTTTTTCTTTTTACTATGTAGTTTTTCAATTCATCAAATAGGTATATCTGGATGTGTGGGTTGGAAGGAGTAATCAAATATCTTTTATAGTATTGTGAGTATATAAAGTCCTTGAACTGGAGATTATAAGACTGATGCATGTATTTGATAATAGTGCTATTTTAGTAAGAGTTTTTGTTGTTTTTTTTTATCATGTAGATGGGTAGTATTAAACGGGTTCTTGTAGAAGGTGGATCTGTTGTGAGAAATTTCATAGTGATAGAAAAGTTGCATATTTGGTGACCAAGTAGGAGGAATATGAGTTCCATTGAGCTGAGTTTTTATTCAATGATATGCTCTTTTAGTGAATTGTTTTTGTAGATATTGAAAAGGTGAGTGGGTTTCACTTTTAAGATGTATTTTGCTATATATCATACAAACCTTTGCTTGTTATGTACTGGACATTTATGTGAGCATTCCAAAGTAAAAAGGTAAGAGTATAGTAAAGAATGATCTATGAGTCTGCTTCTGTTAAGCATTTATATATATAACGGGAATCTTTTGGGTAGTGGGTAAATTCGCATTATGGGTAAGAGAAACCTTTTTTGCAGGTTTGAAATAGTGTATTGGGTGTTCTGCATTTTTTATTGCAGATATATATTTGGTTATTCATGATGGTAATGTATAATTCTGGTTCATATAATGGGTCTAGCATAGTTAATTGTATTACTTCAATCGAGATCATGTTTTTGATGTTTTCAGTTGTCAAGTAACAACTGTAAGTATGTGCGGTGCCCTATTCTGGAATTCAACTCTGTCAAAAAAATTTGTTATATCACCAAATTTTTAAGTTTAGTTTTTTGTAAAGTCCTTTTTTTATGAATTGAAATCAGTAAACGAAGTAGTTGGCGCAATGAAATAGTTTGTTCGTCAGTAATGTGTTTCCATTATCACTGTTTTGTAGTATGTTTTGAAGGTAAGACCATTGATCTTTAGTCATAGTTAATGTTATAAAAAGGGCCAGTAAGCCAAGTTTTTGAATCATTGCATTTAGCTAAAGTTGCTTTTGGTGGAAGTATGTGTTTCTGGTATATATAAAGATAGGAATTAAAGAAATCAAAGTTTTCATTGGTTATGTTAAAGGTATTGAAAGTGCTTTGTTGGAGTAGTTGCCTTTCTGTTGGTACACATGTGCTTGTAGTTAAATCAGTTTGCATAGAGCGTAGTATTTAGTGAATGTTTTGATAGTGCTTTAATTTTTCTAGTTGGAGATAGAACCAGAAAGGCCAATATCGGTATAATTTTCATCTCAGGTTGATATTCATTAATCTTAATTTGATGTATTTATCATAGATTTCAAAATGTGTTTCAGTATTTGTAGTAGGGATGTTACGGTCCGTTCTAGTTGGTCTTGGTTCAAAAGACCAGCTCTAAGTAGCGAACCACAAACTAGACCAAATTTCATAAACCGGTTCATGGACCAGCCTATTTTAGTTTGGTTCAAGGACTGGTCTACCTGCAGCCAATAGAATTGGAGAATTTTGATTATCATAACACACAAATTAAGATTCAAATAAACTATATTATTATATAGTATAAGGGCGCTGATATTTATTAGATAATATTTTAGGGGTGGAGGTCAAGAAAAATCTTATCTTTATTAAATTTGATTGGCTAAAATTCTATTTATAGACCTTACCTGGGGGTAGAGGGTAAGCCCCTATAGTAAATGGATATTAGGTAATAAATGTCAGTGCCCTAATATATCCAACCGATTAATAAACAAATGTTACTGTAATACAGGCCTATTTTTTAATTTGTTTCCAGCGGGATTTGAACTCTAGACCTGTTGCTTGGAGGTGACAACCAGATAGCTTCTCTATGTCGCCACACAGGAAAAAGTTTTTATAGCACAATTGCATGTTGATTACTTTACTGTTTTTTTTTTTTTTTTTTTACACAAATTGGTATACTACGTTACTAATTTTTATAAAAGCATAAGTGTTTTTTTTTCTATTACATTGTCTCCTGTTTTTTATAAATAAAGACAATACATTATGTCGAGCTCAAGTGCGATACTATATGATAGCATTTATGAAGAAACTTGTGACAAACTATATAGTGAACCTTATGATTAATTTTATAACGAACCTTACAACAAACCTCACAATAAACCTCACAATGAACTTTATAATGACAATGCTACTCAGGAGCCAACAAATACAACCAGTTCAGATAAATTTGGGGATAATGAATCATTAACTTCAATTGAAACTAACACAACTAATAAGTAATTTATTCAAAACTTAGTACTGTATTAACTTCATATTATATAGTAATACTATACTAATGTATTTATTTTATAAATTGTTTGTATAGAACCATTTTAAGAAAAAAAAATTAAAAATAAAAAAGGATTAATTGTATTAACGGCAGTATGTGATCATTGTGATAATGGTTTAAAAATCTGTAAGGATGGATCAACTTCAAGCTTCTGAAAATATCTTGTTTGCCTATATAAAAACCAGGTACCAGAATTAAAAGGATCGAATGAACCAAATGAACCAAATACAAAGCTACCGCAAAATGTATTTGTTTTAGATATGCTTAAAAGCAAAGCCGTAAGTTAAAAAAAAAAAAGTACATACAGTATACCTTGTAGCTTTTTGAAATGTATTATATATATATTGTTAGGCTACAGGTCAAGATCGTGAACCCTTTGATTCTAAGAAATTTATAACCTTATTACTGTATTAAATAATGGATTATTAAACATAACTGATTATTTTATATAATTGGGGATGATGGCCTTAGAGAAATATTTGCATATTTGGAACCCAAGCAATAAATATTTATTTATTTTTAATTTTATTTTTTTTTAATTTTAATTTATTTTGTTTTTTTTTTTAGTACCATCATCAGATACAATAAAAAGACACATAATTAGGAATTTCGAAAAAGAATGTGAACAACTTCGAAAAAACTGCAAGAAGTTCCTGGGCACATATCAAACATGACAGACATTTAGACAACCGATAATAATGACAAATCATTTATATCAGTTACTATACATTACCTAGACGCATTATGGTTGATAAACCATCTTTTATCCGATTTTATTCACATGGATGGGCAACATACAGGTGCTGAAATAGCTAGTGCTATAAAAAACTGTCTTCGATTAATGTGAATTATTTTTAAAATAATAGCGATTATGCGTGATAATGCAACTTCTAATGATAGATTTTTACAAGACTTTTCTGACTCTATTTCATCAGCCGGTATTCAATTTGATGATAAACAACAATCAGTACAATGCTTTGCTCATATCCTAAATCTTGCGGTACAAAGTATTTTTAAAGATATAGAAAATGAATTAGAAATGGTTGTTACTTTATTTATTTGTATTTTTTTTTGACAAATAGATGTATTTGGTAAAATAATTTTTTTTTTAGTTACGTGCATTAATCAAAGGTATTAGAGGATTGAAGATACTTCGTAAAAAGTTGAAAATACTGTGTCCAATACATAATATAAGGATTTTAAAGCCGATTCTTGATGTTCCTACTTGGTGGAACTCCACCTATGAAATGTGCGCTCATGCATTAGTATTATGAATCGTGCTAGATGCTATCTCTCGTACCGATCTGGATTTACGCCAATACATACTAACTAAGGAAGATTGGAAAAAAATTAAACTTCTTGTTTCAATTTTAGCACCATTTAAGAAAGGTTAATAATGACTTAGTCGACTTTGTTTTTTTTAAAAAAAAACTCAATATTTTGTTTAATTTAGCAACGGTTGAGATATCAAACAAGAATATCCAACTTTGTTAATGGTTATTCCTCTCTATTATTTGTTAGTTGAAATACTTAATGAGGCTACGAAAAGTAAAATATTCCACAATGGCTTGTTCACAGATGTGAGACTACAACCACGAAGCTTTTAGGATATGGGGTGAAGTCAATAGAAATGGAACAAATTTATTAGATAGATTTGTCCCATTTCTATTGACTTCACCCCATATGTCAAAAATTAAATGTACTAAATGTTGCTACAGTAATATTAGATCCACAGCTTAAACTTGGGTATTTTGAAACTCTCAAATAGCAACCACGACCTATTAATCAAATCAAGGATATGTAAATTGGTAGTACAAATTATGTAATATATAATAAAATTAACAACTAATATGGCATCAGGAAATTTTATATATAGATATTAATCGATATATAACAGTTAATCGTTTTATATCGATTAAAAAATAACAATATATATCGATTAACCGGTTAAAAATTGACATATATCTAAATCGATATATATCATTTTCTATATTAAATTGTTATACATCTACAAATCAATTATAATCAGAATTATTTAAAACAATATATAACGATTAACAGATCTTTAACGATTATACAGTGTTTTGATCACAACGATATATAACGATTAACAGATCTTTAACGATTACACAGTGTTTTGACCACATTACAAAAATTTCATCCCAGATCACTGGGTAAAAAAAA
>QKWP01000624.1:76678-152971 GCA_003550325.1 Gigaspora rosea
TCACTATCAATAGTAATCGACAGGGTATTAACCAGATATCTATCGATTACTATCACTATCGATAGTAATCGACAGGGTGATGAGTATCGATATATATCTTACCAGTTAGTAATCAATATATATCTATATATAAAATTTGCTGATGATTGTTTTTTTAGTATTACAAACAAATATGAAAATGACTACGCGCTTGTTCCTAGTCAAGATGCGACTTATATGACCAAAGAACCATCTAATATAATGGTACGAAAGTATAGGCGATTATGTGTAGAACAACAAAGTGAATTAGATACATATTTACTAGTACTACGAAAGTACTACGAACAAGTGGAAATATTAATATTTTAGAGTGGTGGCAAAATAATAAATTATGTTATCCAAACCTTGCAAAATTTGCTTGCGATATTCTTCCAATACTGGCAACAAGTATTCCAAGCAAACAGATGTTTAGCATAAGTGGAGATATGGTCACTAACAAGAGAAACTGGTTGGATTGTAAAACAGTTTGAAAAGCTATATGTTTGAGATCATGGTAGAAGGAACTAGATAGCTAAATACATAATAGAATGGATTTCTTAAAACTAGATAAAATTCAAAATATAAGAGTTAAAAATTTTTTTGCAGAATAAACAAATTAATTTTTTCGTATGTATATACATGCTTGAAATTTAGAGTTTATGACTGCAACCTGTTTAGAATTTTGCAATTTATAATAAAATTGAATGCATTTTGCTTAGTAAATTTTTTTAAAATACATTGTTTTCATGTGAGTAAGGTTACTTATACTGGTTCTAGTTCGGGTCGGGTATCAAATATTCAGATACAGGTTTTTACTTGGACCCAGACCAGTTTTCTAGTTCAACTTGTGTTTTTGCTAAAACCCAGCCTGTGAGGAAAACTAATTTTAATGATTTTACTACTATTGGAATTAGAAAATTAGCTCTACAATTTTATTAAATGTACATTAAAAGTTTACTTAACAGAAAAAAACTTTTAGAAGAAGGAACAGCCAGATTCCAACATTTACTAAAAAACTTATTTTTACTTAACCCACTTTTTGCATATGTTGTAGCCCAGATGGCAATCCTGCCCAGTTGGCAATTGGGCTAGCCCAGATTGCAATTTCAATCTGGACTGCCATTTTTGACCCAGATGCAAATTGCAGATCTTATATTAAAATCCTATATATATTCACAAATAAATTGACCAATTAAATTTATACACTTATGTTATACAAAGGCCCGGTGCATTGGTTTTGCAAAAATAATTTTGGTTACACGCTGTTTATGTTGTATAACGTTATACAGGCCCAATTTTGGTAATCTAACACTGGGTCGGCCGGCATTAAGCTTAATGCTAGTAGGCACTATTATGATAATGTCCCCGGCGGGGTTAACCCTAAATGATTTAGGGTTAGAGTGGGCCAGAATTATGTCTAACCCCGCCGGGGGCATTATCATGATAGTGCCCACCAGCATTAAGCTTAATGCCGGCCGACCCAGTGTTAGGTTACCAAAATTGGACCCATGTAACATTACACAACATAAACGGCGTGTAACCAAAATTATTTTTGCAAAACCAATGCACCGGACCTTTGTGTAACATAAGTGCATAAATTTGATTGGTCAATTTATTTGTGAATATATATAGGATTTTAATATAAGATCTGCAATTTGCATCTGGGTCAAAAATGGCAGCCCAGATTGAAATTGCAATCTGGGCTAGCCCAATTGCCAACTGGGCAGGATTGCCATCTGGGCTACAACACATATATTACATATATGATTTCTATTATCTATAGGTGAATTACGAATTAAAAATTTTGAATTTTTAATATTTGAACCAATCATATTTAGGCAGTACAGGATAAAAACTTATACTTCTTAACAGTTAAGCAGAACCCTGGATATCTCTAATATAGGATATATTTTTTTAGCAAATTGGACCAAATTTGGTTAAAGGTTCAAATTTAAATTTTAGCAAATTAAAGTCAATTCAGATAATAATTCTATTTTTAGTTTTGGCAAAATAGTTGAATTTTCATATTAGGGGCATGCTATTTATTACGTAATATTTTTTACTTAGTAGCTACTTCTATTCATGTATGGTGTAATCACTTTATCTAATTCTAATTAATTATTATAATATATAGACATGATCACTACCTTTAACCATGTATCCATGGTAAAAATTATATAATAAATGGCATGCCCCTTATTATAATTTATTTTTTGTTAAATTATTCCTTTTTTAGAGAAGATAAATAAAAAAGCTAACAATACTATTTATATAAAATTTTATTAAAACAATCAACTTTGTATTACTAACAAAATTGTAGAATAAGTTGAAAAATTTTAGTTTTATCAAACAATATTGATAGTTTATTATTAAAATTTGCTTTTATAATCAAAATACATTTTAATATATATGTGAAAAAGTGATCTACAAAGAAATATTAACATTTTCAAATGAAAAAAACTATTCTGGAATGAAAATTAAAGCAAATTACTTGAATTTTAGAAAATAAAATTTTATTCAGTTATCTATTACTTTTAATAATATGCAGTATCTTTTTTTTTGAACTTATAAAAATCAACTATCTTTATTAAAATTAAAAATTTTTAAAAATCCCAAATCTGAAAATAAGGCCAGCAAAGTTAATTAATTGTTTTTGTAACCCGGCCGGGTCAAAATTTGAAAATTTTTATAAAAATTTTTTATGTTTTAATAACCGGGTGAGTTTTAAAAAAAAAAATTCAAAAAAATTTTACAAATTGTTATATATAAAATTTAAAAAAAAAGCCGGCTAGCCAAAAAGTTTCATGTTACAAGAACCAATAAATTAAATTTGTATGGCCTAAAATTAAAAATCTAAATTCTTTGTTAATATTAATCTGTTTTTGACAAATTTTAACTAAAAATAGCTGAATACTATATATTTCAACTTTACTTAGTAACTTTTTGAAAATTTTATTTTAAGAAATCCTGCTAGGATATGGCGATATAGTGTAGTTGGATTGTTGTGACCCCCAAGTAGTTGTAACAAAAGGTACAGAGTTCAAATCCCACTGGAGACGATTTTGAAAAATTTACTTGCGTTATGGTAATCTGGACTCTGAGCTCGAATGTACAAATTTGTTTCCTAGGTTATACCAACTCGTATTGGGAGCTCTGGCGTTGTGTTATGCACAAAACTGGGGCGCATAGATCCTGAAAAGTGCAGTTGCTGTGTTATGCACAGAACTGTAGGACAACAGGAAACCATACTTGGCAAGACCCGAGTAAAGAGGTAGCTAACTTTTGATGGTGCCCAAACAGGAATCAGACGGGGACTGACCGGTTCAGACTGACTGGAAGTGGACTTACGATCAAAGGGTTTATGGCGGACCCTACCAACCGGACCACCGGAGGTCGCACCAGAGAAAAAGGACATGTGTTGTGAAATTATGTACCAGGGGTTGGGAGCCTCTGGGTTCACCAGGGCAGACCAACCCTTCCAGTCTTTGGATTGGAAGTAAAAAAGCAACTGGGTGAGGGAAAATTCCAGAGGAAAGAAACTGAAAGAGGAACGAGGTGGTACTGGGGTCATGTGAACTTTACAAGGGCAGAAGTAGGTAATGATAGGGGGTAACTCCTGTTGCTACCGAAGAGTAGGTGATACCTGTGTGGGATAGGAAAACACTCCACCAAGTTTCCTACTGAGAATAAACTAGTTCTAAGGGTGCAGTTAGTATTCGGTACGAACTCCAGGTTTAGTAGCTGGTGGCTGTGCCGGTGATACAAGATGGACCGGCAGGAGGCAGAAGATCAGAGGGTTTAAATAGGCAATGCCAGTATGTGGGTTGCAGGTATAGCAGTTAGGGTAGAACCTTCAGGTGGCTACTTAAATAGGCAACCAAAAGTTGCAGGTGAGGCTAGTTGTACTCTTGTCAATGACGAATGTCGGCTTTTCCTCCATATAGGGTACCAAGGTCTAATATATCTTGAATAAAAGCCAATCCCCAAAGTGGGTACTTTGACACTAAAAAAAAAAAAAAAAAAAAAAANATTTGAAATTTAAGTAAAACTTGCAAAAATATAGATATTCAAATTAACAAAAACATTAATATCTTCATGAAATTTAATATTTTTTATGAAATTTAAGATTTTGCAAGTTGAAATATGCATTTCAACATAGTAGAATTTATTACAAATTATCACCAAATATTATTATATAAAGCTTAGTAAAAATTAACATATATCATATTTCAATTAGCATAAATTTTAAAACAACATGTATTAATTTTAAATTCAGAAGAATTGTAAAGCAATTTGCAATATTTACAATACAAAAATATTTTTAATAAATCTAGATATTATAATTTAGTTTTAGCAAATTACTAAAAATTTATATATAATAATTTAACTTTTAGCAAATTTACTTAATTTTAGGTATAGCAAAAACTTTTAAATTTATACAGATTAGTTATAATCTATATAAGAGATGTTCAGGGTTCTCTTTGACCATAGGATAAAAATCTCTACTCCAGGTACAGAATAAGAATACTCTAGTAATCTGTATAACAAATTATATAACTGACATACAGTGCAGGACACTTAAAGACTACATTTTCGTGATCTGTCCCATTTTCAAAAATTTCATATTGAAATTTGATATTTTTTTGATTTCTTGTATTCTGATTGGTCAAAAATTAATTAATAAAAAATATTTTAAAAATATTTTTAAAAATAATTTTAAAATCAGCCAATAATGAGAAGCAAAAACATGTAACTTGTCCCATTTTTGGTTAAATTTTTACGTATCATATAAAAATACTATGTTTTTAAAGCTATATATTTTGAAAAGTTATTATAACTTTTTAAAAAATAAGGCCATTAAGTTGTAATAAATTGATTTAGCTATAAAATAGTGGCTTCCTTTTTAAAATATCTTTTTTAGATCATAAGTTATTAGCTTTTAAAGTTTGTGTAGTCTTTAAGTGTCGTGCACTGTATAAAATTTATTTCTGTTATTTTTAATTAGTATCCTATAACAGATTTAAATGCTTATTTTTTGAATTTTTTCTTTTTTTTTAGTATTTTTCTTTGCTTTGTTCACATGTTAGGCTAATCTGGAATTATTACATTTTATATTCTCCAATTGGCTAATTTTCAATTTTGGATTTGTATCACTTGTACAAATAAGTACATACCCAAACTATAATACCAACTTCTTATAATTATTTACTATATCAGCAAAATTAAAAAAGCATAATATTTCGAAATAATTTATCAAAATTTATCAGTTATGAAATGTAAAAAAGCCATAATATTATATAAGAAATTTTAAAAAATTGTAAAATATCAAAATTATAAAATATTATATAAGCTATTTTAAAATATTTTGAAATTTTTTATGTAATATTATATAGCTTTTTTTTACTGCACAATTAATTAAAAGACCTGGTAGATCTGGTTTTTTTAAATTGCTTCATATTTTTTTGGTTTAATTTTTTTTTTATTTTTGATTTTTAAGGGTAGGGTGTAACTATTTCCGAATTCATATAAAAAAGATTGTAGATCAACATTGTGTAACCAATATCATATGGTATCATATGATTTACGTGTAAACAACATGTGATTTGACCAATCATAATTAGTATTCATTTGTGTAACCAGAGAAAAACATATAGCGTCCAGGGAAATTTTTAGTTATATGTAAAGTTAATTTTTTTAAAACAATATGTATTGTACACTTTATTAATATAAACAAACTATTTTAAACTACATATTGTATAAATTTGACACAAATTGGTTAAGGTATTGAAAAGTTTTATTAGAAGCACTTTTTTGTTTACTATGTAAAAATTCAATATACCACGTAGATCATATAAAAATTGATCTACGTCACCCTACCCTTAAACTTTTTTTTTTATTTTCAATTCTTGTTTTTTGAATTTTTTTTTCTTCAAATTTTTTTTTTGAATTTTTTTTTTGAATTTTTTTTTTTGAATTTTTTTGAATTTTTTGATTTTTTATTTTTTTTTATTTTGATTTTTTTTATATTTGTTTATTTTTGTCTATTTTTTATTTTTTTTATTTTTGAATTTTTCTTTATTTTTGAATTTTTATTTTAAAATTTTTTTTATTAATTTTTTTTCAATTTTTTTCTTTTTTTAATTGTTTTTTTATTACTTTTTTTTCTTTTTCAATTTTCTTTTTATTTAATACTATAATACCATATTTATTTATTTGTTTATTTATTCTATTTATTTTTTTTTATCAGTTTTTTTTCTTTTGAACCAATACTAATCTATTTTTTTTTTCTTTTTTTTTTTTTTTTTTTCAGTTTTTTTTCTTTTGAACCAATACTAATCTATTTTTTTTTTCTTTTGTTCTTTTTACTATTACTTATTTATTTATTCTTTTGACTAATGCTAGCTACTTTTTTTTTTATAAGTATGACTTTGTTGAAATATCTAATAGTAAATTGAAAGTATCTTTTTGTAAGTATTTATCTTTTATTTGCTTTTTTTCATTTTTTAAACCAACACTAACCACTCTTTTCTTTATGGGTATAGTTTTGCTAAAATACAGTACTAATTAATTTCACTAGACAAAAAGTTAATAGAAAACAGAATTGGGATCATATTTTGCTGGAATATTTTTTCAAGATTGTCTAATGCTTGATTTTTGGGTTAAATAAGATAGTCTAATGCTTGATTTTTGGGTTAAATAAGCAATTTTCTTTCTTTTTTCATTTAGAGTTGTAGTACTAGTTTCCTTACTAATACAGTATTTTTTTTGCCTTTTCAAACACCAATTATACAAATTAATATCTTAGATAAGTATATATTTTTTTATTATACTAGATAATTGTTTTTTTCTTTAATTGAATTTTAAATTTTATTCTTTTATAATGTCATTTCAGGTGTTTTGTTATTATTTTTAATATTACTTTGGGCATGTTTTGGCTTTATTAATTTGCTTAAACATTCTTTTGGTTTTAAAGTGTCTTGTTACTGATTTGATATTGCTTTGGGGAGATACCTGTTATAGATTTTGTAGGACCCCGAAATATACATAGATAGGTCAGGTATGAGTTTGCTTATTTTTGAGGTTTTTTATGCAGATCTTTTCTATTTATAGTATTTTTTGCTTATTTTTGAAGTTTTTTTGCAGATCTTTCTTTTTTTAGTAACCCTATAATTAACCTGACCTATCTATGTATATTTCGGGGTCCTGATTTTGTTTTGGGTACATTTTGGAGGTGCCTTGTTGTAGATTTACTTTAGATGCATTTTGGAAGTACCTTGTGGGACATCTATAAATAACGTTATATACTCTCACATAGTAGCTTTTGACCCCCAGACTATATAAAAAAATTTTCAAAATCTAAATATTTACATATAAAATTTTACAAAAACTTGAATATCTTGTGATACAGTAATCTAATTTAAATGATTTAGGTACTATTTGATTTATCTCGGTAAGATGAATTCATAATACCAAAATCATATTATTTGGATTACTGGATCGCAAGATATTTATAAACAACTATTAATTATATAGTAATTTTATAAAAAAAGATATGATCAATAGTATTTTGCCAACAACTTCTGATCCAGTAACCCAAATAAAATAAAATTAGTACTATTTGACTCCTCTTACCAAGTTAAATCGAATAGTATTAAAATTATTCAATTTGGACCACTGGATCAGAATTTAGACAAATTTTTCTAAAAAAATTACATTATATTTTTTTGACCTCCTCTACATATTGGAAAAAACATTATATTTCATCTGATCTCTCTTTTGTATAATGTTATTTATGGATGCTCTCTGTTATAAATTATGCTTTGTTGTGGATTTTGCTTTAGATATATTTTGAAAATACCTTGTTATGGATTTTGTTTCAGTGCATTTTGAAGATGTCTTGTTGTGGATTTTGCTTTGGAGCATTATCAGTTTTCTTGGATATTTTTTTTGCGACTTCATAGTTGTTTAGCTTTCTTGTCACTAATTTTAATATTGCTTTAGGTGCATTTAGGAACTTTTGTAGATTTTGTTTTAGGTGCCCTATACGTTTTTTTAGGTATTTTTTGTAGATAGTTGTTATTAAAGTGGTGAAATATTTAGATATTAATTTGTTGTTATTAGTTATATTAGGATATTTTGGATTTAATTATTTTGCTGCCAGTTAAGTAAAGGTTAAAGTAGAATCAAGTAGTTTTATTATTAAATAGTTGATATAAAATAGTATTGTTTTGTATTATGCAAGCATAATAAATTAATTATTTAATAAATGTTATAATTACTATAAATTATTATAACTTATAAGAAAATGCAAACTTTAAAAGACTATACTACAAAATTTTATTAATACAACTACTTATATATTTTAAGAAGAGGGCCAGAAATTAGCTGATTTTCTAGAGAAAAGGAGATCTAAAAAAGTAAAAATTTAATATGAAGATCTGACTAAAAGAAAAGATAGTCAAAATTTTGACCAAAATCGAATCAGCTAATTTCTAGCAACACACTAAATAAAAAATAATCCTAATATCATTCTAAATTGATTTATATAAAAAAATTACTTTTGAAAAAATTGTCAATTTGGTCTTTTTTCTCAGCACCTAGCCCATATACTTTCTTGTTTTGTGAAACTTTATTAAATAATATTTATGTTCATGACTATTTCTCATTAGATTATTAAAATAGAAATTCTTTATATAAGGAACATGCCTGGCTATACATTGCAAAATACTTATTTAGCACTTTCAAGTAATTTTGATGTACTTTTACAAAAACTTTCATATAATAGTAAAAAAATATATAAAAGCAATTTTTATCTATAATAGAAGATCATCTAAAGCCATGTTTATCACATGATATAAAGCTAATAGGATTGTTTATTTTGATCAACACAGATTAGCCTGAAGAGACAAAAATAGCAAAAAAAAGTAAAAGTTGCAAAAATACAAGAAACAATAGTCTAAACCCATCTTGGTGCATTAATGACAATTTTACTATAAACATGCTCTAATCCTACCCCAAACTAACCCTTACCCTAACTTTAATTAAAAAAAATAAAAACTCATGGCTAGAGATGTCCCTCATAATAGTCTTAAGGTCAGTTTTATTTTTATTTCATACCTGCAAATAAAATAATACATGCTATGCCCAGGACTAAGGTCTCATAAACTGATTTTTTGCAGTTATCTAAATGGAAAAAGAAGTGTTATGAATTAGAATTGTAATGATATGCATTTGTTATATGTTGGTAGAGCTCAACTATACCTAGCAACTGAGATTGAGTAATTTTGTTACAATAGGGTCTGTGGTTTACCCAAAAGTAGAGAGTATTTATAATATGGGATTCTTTGATACTCTATCTTTGGATCATATCATATAATATGCAGTTGGGAACATAATTACTTTTTTTCTTATTAAAAGCATTATAAAATAATGTCCTTATCCTGAAAATTCATACAACAACTGGCTGATTTAATTAGAATCAATGAGGTTAACAAGGTATTATTAATTTTTTTTTAAAGCTTTAAGCAAGGATATCTGATAAAATTTAATAAACATGTTTTAGAATTATTATAATCCACACCACTGATTAGAAATAACCACTGCTGCTTTATGTAAAAGGTGATTTTTATATAAAATAGTTTTTTTTAATATAATATAGATTAGAAATAAGGACCTGATCTTAGTCTTATGAGGTTTTATGAGTCCTGAACATTTTTACTTAATAGACGATTCTCCAGTCAACTGGTTCAAAAATTTTTTTTTTATATATAAATTTTACTATAAGTGTGAATGCACAGCGTCTCTATCTAAAACTTTTTTTATACTAAGTTAATCACCTTTCTGGCTTAAAAGACTTTTGTAAAGCTCATTAAAACGCATCTAATGGTGGTTAGAGCACCAAAATCGGCTTGGTGAATACCAAGATATCTTTAAAAAACCTTTCTTTTACTATATAAATTTCTTTATAAACAATACTATTGTTTGCAAAGAAATTTGTATAGTAAACGAAAGGTTTTTTAAAGATATCTTGGTATTCACCAAGCCGATTTTGGCGCTCTAACCACCATTAGATGCGGTTTAATGAGCTTTACAAAAGTCTCTTAAGCCAGATAGGTGATTAACTTAGTATAAAAAAAAGTTTTAGATAGAGACGCTGTGCATTCGCACTTATAGTAAAATTTATATATAAAAAAAAAATTTTTGAACCAGTTGACTGGAGAATCGTCTATTAAAGATATAATATCCTTAACCAGTGGTGTAAATTAAAAATATACAAATTTTTTATTAAATTTAAACAGGTAGTTAGGATTTTTTATTAAAAGTTAAGATTACTATATCAAATTTTACACATTCAAAAGCAGATTTTATTGATTTTATACTGCATTTTATATATTCAAAAGCGGGTTTTACATGGTCATAAGCTATTTTATATACAGTCAAGCTTCTCTATAGTCACACTATATATAGTCATGCAATATATAGTCACACTTTATATAGTCACATTTACTTATAATCGCAAAACCAGCTTATATATTATATAAAATTCAACTTCTGTATAAGCACAATTCTAGAATTTCTTAAAACCAAGTGTGTGATTATAGAGAGGTTTGACCGTATTCCAAACGATCAAAACGGATTTCGCATGATTTAGCAGTGATTTAGCCAATCAACATGGGTTTTACTACGTAGCAGGCATATACATATTTATTCGTTCAAGAGCTAACAAGCTTAAATTTTATTAAAAACCTGGGCAGCGGTTTACTATATGGCCTTTGTAATCCTATGACAAGAGAACAAGAGAAACCTGGTAAATCATAATATAATATAAGTTATATATTTTAATTATAAAATAAAAATTCTAACATTGTTACGATATAAAGACACTTTTCATTACTAGGTATTTTATTTTTATAGAAATAAAAAATCTCTAACAAATATGACAAACTTGCCATAAATAATATTAGGGAACAAATTTCTTTAACGTTTCTATCAACGGTTTATTATCTGTTATAATAATTTGTTACTTGCCATTAGCAATATATGTACAAATCAGTAATAAGATTATGCGTGAATATTATCGTTATTATTATAAGAAATCGATCTACCGATTTTAAAAAAAGTAAAGCAATTGACTAAGTCAAAAATTATTTGTCAATTTTTTCATTATTGGCTAGGATCGCCAACAAGAACATTTTATGTTTTTTAATGTCCTCAAAAATTCTTCTTTAATTTTACTAGATAGGTTTAGACTAGTGCTTCGATCCGTAATTTGATAAATTCGGATTCATCCGATAATTCAGATTAATTTCGGATATCCGTATCCGTTAATTTTAAACAGATGGATCCGTATTACATATCGGATCAAGGAAAAGGATTATCCGATTATAATCCTAGATGTTGCTTATATGTCTGGTATCTTGTCAGACGTACGTACATACAGGAACGATAGCGATCCAACTCTCTCGGTCGGGTGATGCGAAGTAATTGAGTTTGATAATATATAGTATATATCAATTAATCAAATGGTGTTTGTGCATGTAAAGTTTGAGTGAGAGGTGTAACGATTTGGCGAGGCTAAGGGTATATGGTGAATTCACGAAACAGTTCTTTCATTAAACGAAGGACAAAGAAACCAAGATCGGTTTATCTTTATTACAAGACAAATCAATAATACATCTTTTACGCAGGTCAAAACTAACACTATTTATAAAAAAAAGTAAATAGGGGGCAGAAACAAAAAGAACAAGATCGAATTTTTCCTTGATCAATCACGCCATAATCGTTGACAATCGATTTTCCCACGTTTAACTTTGGGGAGGCTGTTCTGATAATTAACAAAGCAACGGTTTATGCATCATCATTCCGATTGTAAATCAAATTTTGTCAATTTAACTATTCCTTTTTAGTTTAGCACTATCGGGTGATCTGATCTTGCAACGATGGTTTCTTCTCAATCTTCATATGGTCTTGCAGAGTATCAGGGCCAGGATCAGGTCTTGTATCCTCCTTCCGGATTCTTAAAAAAAATTTTTTTAAAAAAACCTGACCGTCTCGGCGCAGTCATATGAATCACGTGCGTCACAGGATTTCGGGGTCTAGGGATCCTAATTTTCTGCTGCGACAAACCCCAAATTCTGCCTGCTTTACACTTCGAATTATGCGAATTATGCGATAAATTTTTTAAAATTATGCTACAGATTATGCGGATCAGATAGAAATATGCGAAATTTATCATTATAAATTTTTATCGTTATCGTTATTGTAAGTACTGAACCCCCATCAGTAACTTACCAATAAAACCACAAAATCTGTGTAATATAAAATTACGAAAAGAGTCGTGTTTACAAACTGTCTTTTGCACCAAAAAAAAAAATTCCCTGCAAAATTTTAGTATAAGGCCACGCAAAGTTAATTTTTCGTTTTGCAACCTTTTTTTTTAAATTTCAATCATGCCAATTATTCCATTTTTGCTATTTAATTTTTTCTCCGGTGTCACCCGATGGTGACCTTAATTTTCTGGAATTACCCGATAGAACCGAAAAAAAATCTAAAATTTTCTGGGTGTGAACATGAGCATATTAATTTACAGTAGATTAAAAAAAAAAAAAAAAATCCGACCAGCCAACTGAAATTTTGGAACACCATGTTATGCAAAACGAAAAATTAACTTTGTGTCCTAATATATGTTTCTTATTAAATTTTTATACTACTTTAACGATATGTTTTATTACTTAACATTTGAAATTTCAAATCTGATAATTTATGAAATTTATGTTTCGTACAATCAAATGCTGCGTCCAATAGGAACTGGTGGGGAAATTGATAAACCCGATATTACTCGATCTTTAATTCCTGCCATTTATGCGCAGATTATGCTTTAGCTGTCGCATATGCTTCTGCGGTAAAATCGCATATTATGCTATCGCAGATCCGCGGTATCCCCCTTCCCCCCATCATACATAGGAACCGCATAAAATTTCGCAGACACGTGATGATATGCTCTAAAATTCTATTGGCCGAAAAAAATCGCGACGCGTCATTGCGTTTTTCGATTACTGTAAAAAGCTAACTTTTGATATTAGGGTAAGGGTGAGCGTTCGGACGACTCTAGCAAGAGCCTCATATATAGCAAAATTTTGCAAGAAATTTTTTGTTAAGACGCAGAAGGTGGTTGTGTAAGCCAAATTTTGCGCTATAGACGAAAAAGCCGGCTGTTTTGTTTCGTTTTCACGTTACACCTGATCCTGTGCCATAATTGGTTCGAAATCACGTGTCTGCGGAATTTTTATGCGGTTCCTATGTATGATCGGTAACCCTACAGGGGTCACATTTCTGCCGGCGGACGTAAATATGATCGTCACGGGATTGCTAACAACGTATAATATAATACGACCAGAAATACTTCAAGATTACGATAACAAAAGCAAAAGCTACGTTAGGATAAAAAAACCTCAAGGTTAATCGTAGATATCGAATATTGAAAACTTTATTTAGCATGAATCTAAACGTATTTTGTGTCATAATTTTATCTTTTGGAATTACGAAAAGGGTGCTAATTAACAATAAAACAGGACGTAGTAATAGTGCACATGCTACGGATTGAATTCGAATTTACCAATTCGTATTATAAATCGGATTAAACCGGATACATGAAAGAGAATCCGAATCTAATCCGGATTGCTTTTTTAAAATAGGATCGAAGCTCTTGGTTTAGATAGGTTTAATCTAAAAAAAAGGGCATACATAGTTAGTTGCTATTGTATTGTTATCTTAATAACAATTCTGAAATACCTTGAAATGTAGCCCGATCAATGAAAAGACCAAACATTTAAGATCTTGTACTAAATAATAGAATACGCGTAAACCTTCAGGGTCATCACTTTCTTGTACGTCAACAAGTGACCCAATTTTTGCTGTCTATATTTGAATTTATTTTCGTAAAGTATTTTTAATTTGTGCTTAATGTACATTCTAAAATGACTTTGAAGGAATACCAGATTTAAACTTTTACCTCAAATGAGATGTGTTCATTGCCCAGTCGAATTTCAAGTTCTTGTCGTCCAACAACATTCTTTTTTGGCCATCGTTGATCGTCTTCTCTGTAAAGGATTAGTTTATGTTAATTGAATGTATCGGTGCAAAGACTTACTGATATTAAGATACCTACTTCATAATTTCACTCTCCTGAATGACTCGTTTTAATTCTTTCATCATTAAAGGACTAACGTACACTAATCAATAACCCAAATAACAGAGGATTAATATCTGGATATTAAACTAAAGTGAATGTAATAAACAATTTAGATCCTGAAGATCAAGACGTATATTTACTTTCTTTTCTTATTAGACTATCATTTCGATAATTTGAGTTATTAGCATAACGACATCTTCCATCTGCACGGAACTCAAATTCAAGAAATTCATGGCCGTAACGACCCATATGACCAGTACTTGGTATAATAAGTAAAAAGTAGAGAAGTAATAAAAAAAAAAAAATAGATCATATTAGAGATATATCTTGTAAAAACTGATTTTTATAATAATAAATCAATAAACGCGTACTAATAGCGAACATAAAACTCGTCTTCGTTAACCATATTTTTTTTCTTTTTAAAGGAAAGTGAGTATGTCCCGGGTATATTTTAAAGACGCCCGCCCGTATTTTAGTATTTTATGTAACAATATCACTAATGTCACGTGATCGATGATTTTAAAATTTCCGCTCGATCAACCCAATACATACAAACGTACCAAGTTTATTAATTTTAGCGTTAGGATCATGAATTCTAGAGAATATTTTGAAGGCATTAAACATTGCTCGACACTTGAAGAGGGATCAAAAGTGGCTGGTCTATTAACAATAAGGGTAACAGCTTTTATTCAACAATTGGCTGTATTATTTCAACAGGTAAGCTTGGTTTTCTCTTAACTGGTCAAATTATTCTAATATTCTGTCTCAAATATATTTTAAACTTCCCTAGAAAACAAGAATAGAAGACGATGTTAAGAGGTATTTGTCAGCACCGTGGGACGATATTGTTATACAGTATATAAAGTGTATTATAGCTATGCATAACAGAAAGTATGCGGAGGCCTTCGAGGAACATCATACCATGGTCCAGTATCCTTATAATTTTGATTAATCCAAATCTTTTTTCTTTTTTTTTTGAAGTATAAAGTCCCTTGACAATCCATTCAACAATAAAGGATCTTTCAAAGAGCATTTTCACAACAGTTTGGGCGTTGGTCTTTGCCGATATTGTACACTATTAACTATGATTTACGATTGCTTGCAATTAAGGTGCATTGATTTATATTAATCATGTCGATTTTATCTTCATTCCTAACGACCTTTCTTTATTTTCATAATAAATTAAGTCGGACTTGATTTTTATGATGGCAGAAAAACCACCTAAGAATTTGGAAATAGCAGCTCGCGCAATTAATAAATCATTTTCATTGTGCATAACAGACAGGTAAAAATTTATAGTCCATTAATAGTGCTTCATATATGTATTAAAAAATCTTTTTGATTGATCAATTCTAGGGCTGTGTTGAACGTCTCTCGTAAATGGGGAACATATTATTTTGCGGGACTCTTGTTCAAAACATATTTCAAAGTTCGTATTTTTTTTTTAAACATTTTAAGATGATATTGATATATTATGACTCATATTGTATGAATTTGTTGCTTTTAGTTGAAACAACAAAATTTGTGTAAAAATGTTATAAAATCAATTAGAGCTTCAACAGATTTGCCGCCTTTTGGACAATTTCCCAGAGCACATCAAGTGACTTTTCTGTATTATCAAGGACTGCTTGCTTTTCTTGAAGCCGAATATTCTCAAGTACTTAAATTCTTATTCACAAATTTGCATTTTCATTTTCTTAATTTGAATATATCCTGATATTATACATATTTTTCATATTAGGCAGAAGAAAAATTTGTAACAGCATTTCGAATGTGTCCTAAATCTAGTCAGAAAAATAAGGAGTAATTTCAATCAAATTTTTTTATAAAATTTGCTTTGAAAATTATAATTATTAATTATATTCAATTTCTATACTCAATTTTTTTGTGAATATCAATCTGTAGGTTGATACTTCGTTATCTTATCCCTGTTTGGCTAACCCGGGGCATTTTACCATCACCGGAATTACTTTCTCGGTACCCTAAGATAGAATCTTTGTATAAACCATTCATTGATGCCATTAGAGATGGTAATGTCAAAAAGTTTGATGATACACTTGCAAAGTTTGAACTAAAGTTAGTTGCTCAAAATACGTTCCTGACTGTTGAACTGGCACGAGAGATTGCGATGAGAGTCTTATTCAAGAAAGTGTAAGTAATTCTGAAAATTTTGACTTGTCCACGTTAAGCTTTTTAATAATTATTTAGGTACCTATATATATAGTTACTTAATCAATATTCGAGAATCAAAAGTTCCATTGAGCAAATTTCAACAGGCCCTGAAATATGTAGGAAGAGATGTGGAAATGGCTGAAGTAATGTGGTATATGGCTTCAATGATTCAAAAGGTATGATTGCTCATTTTTGTGTTTCTATCGTTGAGATTAAATTTATATAAGAATTACATGTTATTATCTCGTAGGGTTTAATCAGAGGATATTTATCGTATTCCAAGGAATTTTTAGTTTTGAGTGAGAAAAATGCCTTTCCCGTCTTTGACGCACCAGCGTTAACATAAAAAAAAAGTTTCAAAAAAAATGTGGTTTTATTATTTGGCGTTAACGCATTAGGGTATCTACTTGCAATTAAAATTCCTAAAGCATTTTTGTTTCACATAAATAGATGACAATTAAAGTAGAATGAACTACTGAAAGGTAGGTCAGTAAAGGTAGATAATTGAGACAAGACATCTCTTAATAAATTTCCAACATTTAATCGAAATAAAAATTTTTATTATTTCACACTTTAATTAAAAAACATAATATTTAAATATAATGTCATTTTAGAATTTTTCGACATTCAAATCATTAATGTCATCTAGGCCTTCTAATGATAAAGCCTGTATTGTTCTTGATACGACTTCTTTTTCTCCCAACAAATTGGCTGTGAATTAATTTAGTCAGTAAAAATAAATAAATAAATAAATAAATAACAACTATAGAATTTAAAAATTAAAAATAATACCATTGACTCTCTCGCGGTAATCATCTTTATTATCCACTTCAATATTTTTCCCATCTTTTTTTTGTTCAGATTGTTCAACAACTCTGGGATCTAAAAATTTAAGTTTTAATCTCGGGTGTTTATTTGAAGTGACGCGACCACCCCATAACCAGTGAGGAATTGTGCTAGGAATTTCGATTTCTCCAGTAAATTTTTCGATGAATTCACTTTCTTCAGATGATATTACACCACCACGAAGATATCTGATTTAAGTGTCAAAAGATAAATTAAACACGAAAGAGAAAAGGGTGTACCTTTATATTATTAATCCTAACCTAAGAAATTCACTCATACATGAAGGAATACTCCACATTTGTAATTTTCGCAAGCAAGTAACGACTAGGCCTGTAACATTTGCACCATCTAAACAATGAATAAATATTGGTAGATTTGATGGATCTATGATTATCTGATTACGTTATTTGGAGCATAAGTTCGCTAATAATTAATCATTTTACAATTAGTAAACTTTATAAGGAAAAAGTCTTACTTGTACAGATTGAATAGCACTACTATAACTTAAAGGTACATTATCCTTTACTTTACTAACTTCAAGACGAATATTACGAATATTTTGAGATTGACAGAATTCTAATAATTCGGGAACTGGCGGATCGGGAGTTAGAGAAAGCATTGTTTTTAATTTAAGTCTAGAAAATTTATTGATTCAGTCGCGTTATGCAAAAAAAATAATAATACAAAGTATGTATTAAGTCGAACCTTTTAAGAAAGCGGTAATTTCGTTTTTTGGGATACGCCCCTCGATACACTTCGTCTTCAACGATAGCATAACGGAAGGGCGGTATTAACGGTGGAAGCATTATTTGCTAGCCCAAAGTCGCGACAGTGGTTCTGTGGTTAAGATTCTGCCATATAGGCCATTTTGTGATATCTAAATATGATTAAATATGATCACATTGAAATAAGTGATGTGATAATATTAATATTCTTGGTCAGATTTAGATATCACAAAATGCGGTGAATAAAGTAACTGACACGATCGAATCTAATTTAAATAAACTTACCCGTTACAGCTATTTTCATAAATTCTGAAACAACTGAAATTTGCTCATCCTCTTCGATCTCGTTCTAAGAATCACCTAACTTTTCGGAAATTACTTCGATGCGAAGTTCCAAGAAAGCGAAGTAGTTTCCGATTCTCAGAACGAGAACGAGGAGGTTTTGGGAATCAAGCAAATTTTTAGGTGTTCCAGAATTTATGAAAAAAAAAAAAAAGAAAAGAAAAAAAATGTGCTTATTTTCCGAGTTTTGAATTCTATTATACCGAAATCACTAAATAATTTTACTGAAACTAATTATAAGTTATTGGCCATGCAACGATTGGTTGACATTTCAGCCGATCATTTAATACGACAGATCCCACTTATACTTTGTTTAACATCTACCTTAACCCTAAAAAATGCACCCCAAAAATTTATTTTTCGGTGACTTGTAATTTTTTTATACTGATTTCATTATGATCCGTCATAAGTATTTTATGATATAGCATAATCGGTTTTAGGTCAAAATCCTGACAAAGTTAGCCAGGGTTAGTTGGACGATTTTTTCAGGATTCTTTTTGTCGGGATTTGACCTAAAATCAACCCTAAATCAGGTTCATAACCCTAACCGAACACGCTTTTGAAACATTATTAACTTCAAAACAGACTTTTTTTAATTAAACACAAAATGTTATAGTCAAATTGACGCGGTTATCAATTAAATAAATACATCAATAACGTGTGATGCTTAATACTATTATTTGATGAAATTAAATTTCATCACCCAGCTTATATGCAACTTGTGCATGCACCCTATGTACCATCGTCGAAAACGAACGGAGCTTAACCTGTTCAGCATTTGGTATTAAATGCGGATCGCCGTCTTTCCACTCAGCTGGCACTTCGATATCTTTATCGGTGTATGCCAATATAGTAAATGTACCTGTTCGATCAAGACAGCAAGTTAATATGTTGCAACATAAAGTAAAAAAAAATTATGCATATCTTAACATACATTTATCTTCCAGAATTGGTAAAAAAGAAACACTTGCAGTTATTTGACGAATAATTCCTTGAATTTCTTTTTGTATTTCATTATATGATTTGTCTTTTTTTCTTTATAAAATTAATATTAATAAAGTAAAATATGAGAATATTAGAATGCTATCACGAATAGCCTTACGTGGAACTATCTTGAGCCTTATTTTCTTCGATAACCTCAATGTCAAACTGCCATCTTTCAAGGGTTTCGCGTGTTTCGCATGAGATGATTGCCAGGACAAGTTTATCTATTTTACCTGCCGTCAACCAAGCTGAATCATTTTACGATAATAAGTATATAAAAAAAATTACAACTACTGTATATTTAAAAAAAAAATTAAGTTATCGATTATGTAACTTACTTTCTAATTGATTTGACAATCTTGTTAAATACAGTTTAACATTATCGTCGATTGACACTAAAACGTTTAGTCCGTATTTCTTTACCCATTTAAAGTCTTCAGCAGGATAAACTCCACGTTGAAAAAAGATACTATAATTCCGTTTTAGTATAGTATTATCGAAAAAATTAAATATATAATCGAATATATTATGTTTTACCTAGTCAAAGCAAATTCTATTATTTCGTTCAATATAATTAGAGAAGCGAATTAAATTTAGACCACGCAAATGATGTTCTTATTTTAAACTAGCATACCAAAAAATTCTACTATTATTATAGTAGAGCCTCTAAGTGATATTTTTCCTCTATTTGCGGTTCGCATTTTTGTAGATCAAAAAGAACACGAAAATGTTGTTTATTAAAGTTTGTACCAATCAGATCTATACATGACAAGCACACGCGTATACTCTTTTTTATTGGCTGCTATGTCAGATGATCATCATCAAATATGATTGGCTAATGTTTTTAATACTCTAATGATAATGGTAATGATTGGTAATGATAAATATCTAAAAGTTGGCTGAATATTAAAACTGCTTCTAATAAAAGCCCTGCAAATTCGATAACGGGTCACTAAAATTCACTTGCAACACACGGTCTTGCTAAGTTTCATTAAAAATGGGCGATTCTCTGCTTTTTATGTGATAAAAATCTTGTGTAACATTTTTGCATATATAGAATTTTTGATCCGATAAAAAATCTCTCTCTCTTTCTCATCTGCTTTAAAAAAAGTGGTCTTCGTCTGTATTCATAATGAGGTATCAAATTTTTTTTGAACTTGGATGTAATTCTATCGAACGTTCACATTATAGCTTTTTTCTTTAATTTTAAAGTAAAATTCAAGTGTCAGCCGTGAGGGAGTCAATCAAAACCCTTTTGGCGGAATCTAAAGAAAAAAATCGAAAATTTACTGAAACCGTCGAATTACAGATTGGATTGAAAAATTATGATCCACAAAGAGATAAACGTTTTAGCGGAACTATAAAGTGAGTAAACTTCACATACAGATTTATGATGCGATACGAAATCTATTTCAATGCTTTAAATTTATAATATTTTTCATATATTTACATTTCTTATCATCTATATTTTGAATTCTAGACTTCCTAATGTCCCGCGTCCCAAAATGTCAGTAGCTATTCTTGGTGATGCTCACGACTGTGATCGTGCCAAAGAGATTCAATTGGAGTATTTAAGTGTTGATGATCTTAAGAAACTTAATAAAAACAAGAAGCTGATTAAAAAACTCGCTAAAAAATACGATGCATTTTTAGCAAGTGAAGCTTTGATTAAACAAATTCCAAGATTATTAGGTCCTGGATTGCATAAGGGTATTTATGATATTATAATGTTACTTTAAGAAGAATCAATTTTATTATCATTTAATTGTTTTTAATATGTAATTTATTCATGTCTGTATCAGCCGGTAAATTTCCGACTCCAGTTAATCATAACGATGATTTGAATGCCAAAGCTGAGGAATTACGTTCTACAATCAAATTCCAACTTAAAAAAGTGCTTTGTCTTGGCGTAGCAGTTGGCCATGTTCAAATGTCCGAAGACGAATTACTTGCTAACATTATGATGAGCATTAATTTTTTGGTCTCTTTACTCAAGAAGCATTGGCAAAATGTTAAAAGTTTATACATTAAATCATCAATGGGTAAACCTCAACGTTTATATTGATGATTGGGATGTAAGTACAATAAATTTAGATTCCCTATGTATACGGACAACTTTCTCAAACGGCATTTACCAAAGTTATCATAGTATTTATTTCGAAAATGATAATTATTGGGAGCTGAATAGTTTACTCTTAAATGATTTCATTCGAGGAATCCAAGTATTTTAATAAATTGATGTATTAAAATTAACAGATACTATGCGTTTTATTATTATAATTATTTCATGGTAAACAAAAATTTAACGTCTAAATTATATATACGTCATATGATCGAATAAAGTAAATTTTTTGTTCTCATAACCCGGCCGGGTCAGTAAGAACCAAAAATTAACTTTATACGGCCTAATATATATTTGTTTGCTATAATTTTTTGCAAGACAATACGCATATTACGCATATTACGCATATTACGCATATAGATTATTCTGCACAAAAATTTATATAAAAAAATTAATAAAAGTGCAATTACCACACCAATTATCAAACCAATAACATTCAGTAAAAGGCTTTGCCATTTCCATCTTCGTCCGGCATTTGAATACTTTACTGTTGAAAAGCTTACCATGGTATACAGTGGTTTGATGATTGTTGGAAATAACCAATGTAGCCGATCTTCAATCTTTCTTCTTTTAAATACCAAGGATTTACTACACTAGATCTCATCTCAATATAATTATACATTGCCAAGTCACAAATTGTCATTGAATCTTCATGACAAAATTTTGTATACTCTTTCAACGCCAGATCCAAATCCAAATTGTCATCATTACGGAATGCGGTGACATTGTATCTTTCGAATATGTTGTCAAGTATCTCAATATCTTGAAATCCGCAATTCATTCCTTATCCGTAAAAGGTACCATGCAATGAGCAGCATCTCCTATAATTATTGCTCTGTTTCGATAGTGATAAGGTTTTGCACTGTATAATGGAGTTTAGTAAAAAAAAATTGAATTTCGATCGAATCTGATTTTTCCTCGACGTCAGAGTTGGCATGAATGGAATTCGGACAATGGAAATCTGTCCGATATCCATTGTCCGAATGTCCGATAAAAAGCAATAGGACATATAACTTCCTTAATCACATAATATTAAATCGCTTCATATAATTGGTCATTTAATTTAACATGTGACAATTAACCAATAAAATTGCATCTGTAATCAACAAAGATTTTAGTCAATCGTAATAATAAATTATACCCACTTTATTTATTAAGCGTTGTGTTATAGAACTTCATTTTTTTTTTAACTGGCGATCCTGCTTTTATTATAGGAGGTATTAAAATTTACATTATTTCAGTTACTGTAATTTACTATGCTACAATTACACGGCTGTTAACTAAAATCCTCCTTTTTTTAATAAAACTCACAAGTACCCAGGTGCGACCTGCCATGACAACTAGTTCTTCTCATACAGAGGTCTGCAACTTCCTGCAAGTTATCCCTGTACTCACTGAATGGTTGCTGTTAGCCTTGTCAAGACCACTTTTTTTTTAAATCCTTCTTACCTAGCTTTGACAGTGAAATAATTTTACTCAAAATCCATTACAAGAATAGAAAAGAAAAAATAAAATTGAACTATAATGGAAAGTATAAGGGGGGGCTCTGGATCCAGTGATTGGATTCTTATGATTTTAGGCTTGCTAGAATCCTCTCATTGAGCTGATCATTTTGATAGTTAAATCATCGAAATTGACCTAGTAGATCAAAAGTTATTAACAATTGAAAATTAATTTTCAATTGTTAATAATTTTTGATCTACTGGGCCAATTTCGATGATTTAACTACCAAAATGATTAGCACAATAAGAGGATTCTAGCAAGCCTAAAATCATAAAACTCCAATCACAGTATCCAGAGATCAGAATACATTTGTGTTACTATAAATGTTTTATAATTTTTTAATAAATTATAAAACTTTTATAGTAACACAAATCCATTCTGATCTTAGGATCCAGTGATTAGATTTTAATGATTTTGGGCTTGCTAGATCCTCTCATTGTGAGGATCATTTTGGTAGTTAAATCATTAAAATTGGCCCAGTAGATTAAGGGTGGTGACTAGAAATGTGCAAAGTGCATTATGTATTCAATGTTGCATGCTACATAATGCAGCATAATGCAATGCAGGCTACCTAAAATTTCAAAATTTACATAGAAATTATTATATAATTTGATTCAAAAATTTTTAACTATAGTAATAAAATTATTATTTTGTGTATATACATTATAGTGAATACTTGTATTACTACTTGTTTTGTTTATCTTCATCACTACCAATCTAATATTTTTTGGTGTTTTGGGGCTCTATGGCAGTCTTATGGCATTGTATTAAACCTATTATTTATATGCTTGAAAGAACCTTAAAGCAAATAAATAAAAATTGAACTGAAAAATTAATTAATACGTATATTGATTAATAATGTTTAATTGATTAAATATGAAAATATTTAATTGAAATATCATGTAAAAACCTGATATTATATGACAAAGAATTTTGTAAACCAATTTCAACCCATTAAAGATTTTTAGAGCTGTTAATGTTTATATGGCTTCTTTAAATACTATATTGCTCTAAAATCATTATTACCATAGCATTATAATAATATTTACTATAATAAAAAGCTTATCGATATTATTTACCACAACTTGAATCATGGCCAAGTCATGCCCTAGCCATAATACAAGTCGTGGCTTCAATAATTATAGTTTAATCTGGAGCTATGACTTTAAAAAAGCAACTCTGTTGCAGCTAATGCTTAATCATAGCTTAAGTTGCAGCTCATTGGATTGCTTTATTGTGCAGCCAAAACTGGCTCTAAAGGACAATAATTATGAAAAGTATTCGCTTACACAACATTTGATGTTGGACTATACCGGTTGATGATATGCTAAATGTGATATTTTATTGAATTAAAGATTACAGAATATATGATCAAAAGCGAGAAATTGAACGAATTGCTCAGAATGGTAGAGACATCCCTTGACAGAAGCAATTATAATTGCACTGGAAGTCTCAGTAGGATTAGCTGGTGGGTCATTCCCTGCCTGCTAAGAAATGATGGAATCACATGTCTTCCTGTTTTGGGTAGGTGGCGAAAATTTTGCTTTGTTATTCTTATATGCCAGAAGAGCTTGGATTCGTTATCTACTGTAATTATACTGCACTTACCCTTACAAAAAATCACAGACTGATCAAATCAAGCCAAATCGAAAGAGCAATAATAAGTTCTGCAACAAAATGTTTTATATAAGCTCATAATAGAAATTACTGCTATTTATATATAGCTAAATAAAAGCAAAAAAAATTTTAAAGATTTTCTAGTTTAAACATTTAGTTAAGTTTATTATTTTAGTTAATTTTTTTTTGCTACAAACAGTTTCTTTTGCAATATTAATTCTAATCTTATTTTGTACTTTAAAAATATAATTTAAATTATTTATATCATTATTTATAATTTGTATTTTTAAATTTGTATGATAATATTTTTTGGCTATTTTTTATATATTATGCAGAATAGCATAATGCATCATGCAGTATAATGCTGCATTATGCAATGCAAGACCAAAAAAACATGCATTCGCACATCTCTAGTGGTGACATATATTACGTAATATAATTTTACTATACTCCCTACTCACCTCCCCCTTACATAAGAGCAATTTGATTGGCTATTATAAACTTCTATATTTAACGTAAGATTTCCGAGACCCTCTCTCCCCCCTAAAATATTACGTAATATCTGTCACCACTCTAAAAGTTATTTACTATTAAATATTATATCTAACTTTTTTAATAATCATAAAATCTGATTGGCTAATTTGGGTATCAAGTGGGGGTGGGTGGGGTAGGGGTGAGGTGGGCTCAGTAGTAAAAAAAAATCAGCTGATTTCTGGAAGCCCTATAACTACGCTTGTGACCCAGCTAAGGCCCATTTTCTTTTGTTTATCTCTCCCATTTGGGTTTATTAAAGATCCATCTGTATAGAAGTTCAATTCTTTATGCCCTCTAATTTGTCTTGTTAGCAACTTTAGTTTTTCTACTACTTGCGACTCTTCTAGGTGTATGCTAATTAGTTCTTCTTTTTATGTTGCTATTTCGATTACGAATATCTACAACCCGTTTATACAAGGCTTGTCACCTGTTATATGCACCTGGTTTCTCTTTTCGTTAAGGCTTTCTAGAGGAATTTCCAATATAAATTCTCCTACCTTTTTTGCTTTCTTTACTCAATTGTTTTGTAGTGCTCGCTTTTTACTTCTTAATTAACGGCGAAGTACACAATGTATTCCAGATGAGTCGAGGCCTTCATTTATATGGCAGTCTCTATATTTTTTAAGCTTTGTTGTATACGCTGACTCATCTTTTTCTGTGTGCCAATGTTTAATTTCTATCTAGCTTTTATCGCTTTTCCTTACAATTTTTCCAAATTTCGATATCCCTTTGTTTTTGAATACAACCCACTCTTTTTTTCTTTTATCTATACTTATTTTAAGAAGTTCTGCTTTTGGTACAGGAGTAATTAACATATCTCGTTGCCATTCTGGTTTGATTTTCCATGTATTGGGCCCTTCTAGTATTTTTTGTTCGATTTCTTCAAACCAGATCAGTTTTCTCTCTGTTGCTTTGCTCAGTTTGCATTTTCTAAGTTGGCCCCATGTTAGTAATTTGAAGTACGATCTATTCAGCAGTTGCTTTAGCACTATGATTCCTATTTTTTTCATTACAGAAGCTTTGTACCGCTTTGCCACCAAGCAGGTTAATTATCTCTGTACTATTAGTGCAGATATTAAGGCTTTTATTTATTTTTTTTGATTGTAACATAATATCCATAGCCTTCAGATTGTGCGGAACTTTTACCTTAGCTAGTCTACTTTTTTCACGGTCTGTGATGTACTGCTTGCTTTTGCAGTTTAGCTGACCTTGTTTCATTCTTAACCAGGTTGCTCTACCTACGATTTTTGTATCATTCATTTTTACTCTCAGCTTGGTCACGTAATTTAATATTTAATTTTGCTATATAGTTCTCAGCCCTGCAATGTGCTTATGTGTTAAAATAGAGTTTGCAACTGTACTGGCCATGTTTGCTTTATTCTTGATTATTTTCCAGATAGAGCTTTGTAATCTGTCGCAGACGCTTCTTAACAGTAAGCAGTGTTGCATTCAATATTCTAGTCATGGTAGCAGGACTTTGTTGTTTATATAAACCATTTGCATTAATGTATTTTTTCTGCTTAAAATTCTAGCAATTGTTTGTATTTCCTTTTGTACCATTTTTATTGTATGCATCTGGTTCAGTTTCTTGAATAGCCAAACTCTTAGGAATCTGGTCAGTTCATTTTTCTGCTTGGCTACGACTTTTTCCTTCCTGGGTCCAAACTCTACTGCTAGCTCCTCTTCATTCTCGCCTTTTGTCTTCTCTTTTTTAACATTAAGTGTGGTCAATTCAAACTTTTTTGTAATGGTTTCGAGCAAAGAAAGTGTCTGCTATGTTTAGGATTTGGTATAATTTCTCCTTAGAGTTAGCGATGTACCATATGTGTCCGAAATTAAGCTACCTTTTTTGGCCAAAAAATTACACGAAAAATCGTAAAGTAGCTTATTTTCGAAATATAGCATTTTTTGAAAAAAATGAAAAACGTACTAATAAAAAGTTATCCAAATGACACCAAATTTTTACTGCAGATGTATTTTGATGCGCTGAACAACTTTATATAATCGACTTTTGAAGTTTACTTAGTAGAAAAAAAAGTTTTATATGTAGTAACTGCTAACGAATTTTTTAAGATTTTTAAAAAAAATCAGAGGGGTAGCTTATTTTAGGTAGTAGCTTATTTTCGGACATATACGGTATGTAGTGTTGTCCGCATAAACTATAACCAGGATTTGTACTGCTTGTAACTCACACATATTTTTATTAAGATTTGTTGGCTACAGAATGTCTATTTCAAAGCTCAGCATTTTATGTTTCTGTATTTTATATAATAGCGGATCGTAAAAGATTTGCCAGACCAGGGGCGATATAACCCTCCTGCTCTATTCTATCCTGATGCACATCTATATTCTGTAAATGCATTCTTTTAAATAATATTTTATATCACACTAACCTTTCCAAATGCATATAGCCAATCAAATTTTAGTAATTAAAATAGGTTATACAGTTTTTGATAGAAGTTATACAAACTTGGTGATCTAATTTTTAAAGCTGCAATTTAATTGGCTTTTTCTAAATGCAAACCTCCCTAAATACAATATAGACTTGTTCCTACAAGTTGTATTTATAGAGGTTTGATTATAATACTTGTTAAAAGTTAAAAATAATATTTATAGCAATGTTCTGTTAGTAAAATATTAAAATCTTAAAAAGTACTTTAAAATGTATAAATAGTTATCCAAACAATTGATTTATAGTAGCCAATCATATGAATATCTGACTATGAGTGTCAAATACTAAAAAACGGAAACCGTTGTAAGTTCTGAGTAAAATTATTTTTATTTTTAGTTTTTTGTTTTTTTGTATAATTTTGGTTCAAATAAACCTGTTTTTGGTTTAAAATAAACCTGTTTTTGGTTCAAATAAACCAATTTTGGTTTAAATAACCCCAGTCTTGGTTTAAATGAACCTGATCTTGGTTCAAATGACCCTAAACTTGGTTTTTGAACCAGGTTTTGCTTCAAAAAAAACCTAGTTTTGGTTCAAAAAACCTAGGTTTGTTTAAAATAAACCTGATCTTGGTTTAGTTTTGGTTCAGATTTATTTAATAAACTCGATTTGATATAAGTTACCAAATTAACCTTTGTATAATATTACACAAAATTAGTAGTGTGTAACCAAAAATTATTTTTGCAAAAATACTACATTGGTTTTTTGTGTAATATACTTGCATCTCGCCCTATTATATTAAGTTGTTGTATTTTACAAATATGCAAGGAGACAAACAAAAATTTCAAAGTTACATTTTTGTTAATTTTATTATAAATGCATCAGAAACAATACTTTTAATGTATCAAAAAGGTAACTTTTGTATCATTTTACCTAAAAATTGAACGTTATTCACTATGCTTAGGACAACTAAACCAGTTTTTTTTTATATATAATTTATTTTAAGATAATTAAGTTTAATTATTTGTTTTGATTTTCAAACAAATCCAGGATTAATAAATTTTATGATTTTGATTAGTTAAATGTAAAAAGTGCCTATTAGCTATACAACTATCTAAATATGACCCTAACTTTTACACTAATCTCGCAGACCCTAACTTTGTTATTAAACAATCTACGATCTAATTCTATTCCAACCCTTTTTCTAAATCTATCAATAACTCTAATCTAAACCAACTACTTGTCTTAATTATTACTTTATATACCGGCAACAACCTAAATACTAGCAAGGGAAAGACAAATGATAAGCCAAAGAAATCAACAATATAATAACACTGCTAAAATACTAGTACAGGAAAAATTAACACAAACTAGTAATGCAACAAGACAGTGTACCAGTGAACTACAACATGAACGGCCAACTCACACCAACAAATGCAACACAGTACAGCAAATACAATATGGTACAGTACCAGAAATAACAAAGTAGAAACGTTAGTAAAGTGATAAAAAGAGACACCAACAAGCAATGATAGCGATACTAAGTATAAAAAAAAAAAGAAAAAAATATACTTTTAGTAAAAAAAAAAACAAAAAAAAAGTAAAAAATTGAGTATATTTGTCTATATCGATATATAGGTTAATATGTGTAACTGGTAGGCCTCCGCATGGGCCGAGTAGGGCCAGGTAGTAGAAATACCCTAGCCCTACCCGTTTGTATAAGGGCTTGACTTCCAAGCCCCTACCCTTACCTTAGGGCTTAGAACTCGATGCCCTAGCCCGGCTCTCAAAGCCCGTGGGTACCCACAGGCTTAATAAAAGTAATAGATGCTTTGATACGAATAAAATAAAATTAACTAGTAAATATATATGAAGTTGAATACTTATTTAAAATACTTAGATTAATAAATGCTCTTTATATGCAATGCCAAATTAACGCGGCTATGAGAACTAAATATTAAATATTCGTGAACTCAAATACCTGATTTTAAATGTTTAGGATAATGTTTATTATACTCTGCATGTTGATAAGGGTCAACAGATAGAAAAGAAGAGTAGCACTAGTCAAGAGTTATACGCCACGTGCTACAACCTTGACCAAAAATCAATCGCAACAACAAAGCATGAATCGAGATCAGAGCTCAATCAACATCAAATTACATACATTCTTTATCTCACATACTTCTTAAATAAAATAGGTATCAGGTATGGATCGACATTAACATACATTAGCCAATTATATGAGCTGATATTCATGTGAAATATGTATAACGGGTACTCGCAGTACTATCCTCACCCTACCTGTCTGTGTAAGGGCTCATGTCTCAAGCCCTTACCCTTACCCTAGGGCTTGGAATTCAATACCCTAAATACCCTAGCCCGGCCCTTTGTGGTCCTATCCACGGGTACCCATGGGTAGCCCAGGCCTGTGTGGAGACCTAGTGACTGGTGATTTTTCTGGTTATTTTCAAAAAAAATAAAAAAAAACATAAAAAAAAAATACAATAAAACTTAATTATTTTTACTTGCCTTACAAGTAGTGCAAAAGTAAATTGTCTCTAGCTGCTATAGCTTGTACGTATGTATATTTGTACTATGTTTGTACGTATGTATGTACATATATACGTACATACATATATTATCGAAGATTCTATATGTGTTTGATTTCCATTTGTGTGATTGCTATTATACCAAAAAAATTTGCAACCGATTTTATATGAAAAATGATTTACATTCACCTTATCTTTAATAGAAATCTTCAAAATATTTTAATATTTTGATTACTTTGATTGGCTGTTACTTTATGTGAAAGAAAATTTTTTAATAAGAACAGTGCGGGTATTTTACAAATTAGGTAAGCAGATTTAGGCTAAGTTTTTTTTTTAATATTAAAGTTCCTATTTGGAAGATAAGTCTTTTTGTTTAAGTATGGAATTACAGGTTCCTCTGTGGACTCCCAATATTTGTTACATGAATGAAAGTACAACTAGCTATATGCACAACTTTTGGTCAGCTAATTTAAGTAGTTTGTCCAAAGGTTCTATTCTGCAGGTTCCACACTAGCTACCATACCTGCAACCCAACTAGAGGGTTGCCTATTTAAACTTTTTGGTCCAAGTTTCACTTGCCAATTCTATCTGTATTACCGGAACAGTTCTCTGATACATTAGTCAGTTAAGCAGTTCCAGATGCTAACTATATCCTCATAGGACTAGTTTATTTTCACGGAAAACTTGGTAGAGCAGTCCCAGGACCTGAATAATCTATGTAAGATCATATTTAAAAAATAGCTAATGAAGTCCCATTTTTTAAAAAAGGTTATATTTGAAAAGTAGATATTGGAGAAAAAGGTTATATTTGAAAACTACTAAATAGCAAAATAGGTATATTTGAAAGAATGCTAATGGGTAATTTTTATAAATGTTATATTTGAAATGTGCTAATGAAAATCGCAAAAATGCAAACATCAGAAATAGGAATGCATTGGTCCTGAAAAAGACCGGTCCAGGACCGGTCCCAGACCAGAACCAATAAGAACTATAGAACCATTAAAGAACTGGTCCTAGAACCCTTCTTGTGATATTTGTATCACCCAATCAAATTTCTTGATTAGGTGTAATGTAGATCATATGATGTTTGTTTATATCTGTTGTGCATCAGATTAAAACTTGCGTCAGATGAATCTGACACACGTCAGATGACTATCAGTTGACCAGCATTAAATGATCGGCAACAACTGGCCTAAACTAACCTCTAACTTTACTGTAATTTTACCCTAACCCTAATCTAATTTAGGCCGGGTCTAATCTGACGCAAGAATCGATCTGACGCACGGCATATCTGACAGTAAATAATTACGTTATTTTTGACTAATAAAATCTTATGCATTAAGATTGACATAATCATTAAAGGACCGTTATAGGGCTAAAGGACCAGACCAGAACCATAAACACTATGATTACGGTCCTTTTAGGGACCGGACCGGACTGATGCAATCCTAATCGGAAAAATACAAAATTAAATAAAATTAACCAAAATGAAGAGGTGTTTTTTTTAAGTTTTTTTACACAACTTGTAGTATATATATTTATAATCCTTGATAGCTTGTAGATTAAACAGGCTTAAAACGGATTGTTTTTTTTTTTAGAGAATGTTCTGTTTTTTTTTTTAGAGAATATTTTGTTTTTTTTTTAGTAAATGAATTTTTTGTTTTTTTTTTTTTTAGAGAACATTGTATTTCAAAAAAAGGTGAAAGTAGTTAAAAGTTCGATCTAATATGTGAAATATAGCTCATATATACCAAACCAAAAGTGCTAACCAAAAAAATTTTTACTATGATGCTCAAATATAACCTCATATAGATTATTCGGGGTCCTGCAGTCCCTATTTTATATAGGTATTATTTACACTTTAGTAACTTGCGCATTCACAAAGGCGAACAACTTGTGGTTAGAGAATACACTGCAACTACTACTATTACCTACTATTATCTATTTCTGCCCTTGTAAGGTTTGCTCCAATCCCAGTATTCAGCGCTACCATTCTACTAGTCCTTATACCGATAAATTCCAGACTTCCAATCCAGTTAGTCGATCTACCTGGCATTAGGTGCAGTATGGTTTTTTTCCTAGTATCTACTTTTATAGCATAGATTCTTTTTCTCCAGTATGACTCTGGCGTTCAGGTTAGTGAACCTCATCTCTTAGATCAAAGTTGTCTGGTTTTTTAGCACCAGTTTCCAATACTTCAGTTTTGGTAAGATCTTTGCTACCTTCTTACTTGGGACTTGCCAAACAGATTTCTGTTTTCTCCAGTTTCTTGGATTTGTCTATATAATGATACACAACTATGCCTAAAAACTTCTATTCAAGATGGTATACCAAGGCTATAGGTAATATACTCAACCAATCAATGAGAAGACAGTTACCCATAACACAGTGGGATTTGAACCCTAGACCTGCTGCTTGAGGGATGACAACTTACCAACTTCCCTAAATTACCTAGCTAATTAGCTTATTGATACTATATTGTTCTGTGCATATGGGAATTTATAAGTAAAACATATTTGTTAAAAACTTTAAAGCCAAATAACTTCTGATTTACTGGCCTGTTTTAAATAATTTTACTACCAAATTGTTTGTCTCTTTGAGACAATTCCAACAAGTCCAAAATCACTAAAATCCAATCACAGGATTGTAAGATAATGTGCTATCAAATAGTAATGTACCTAAAGAATAGGTTGATTGGTTAGACATAGGTCTAACAGTGGTCTAACCAATTAATCTCACACTCTAAGTGTATCACTATTTGATAGCACATTATCTCATGATTCTGTAATTGGATTTTAGTAATTTTGTGCTTATTGGAATTGTTTCAAAGAGATAAACAATTTGGTAATAAAATCATTTAAAACAGACCAGTAACTGACCAGTAGATTAAAAGTTATTTGGCTTTAAAGATTTAAAAAAATATGCTTTACTTATAAACTCCAAAAATCAGACTATTTAAATATTGCAGAATTTACAAATTAAAAATTATTTTGCAAAATTATAATTTAAACTAGAATTTGATTTGGGCCAATCAAATTGCTTATTTATTTGTAAGTTTTAACAAAAATCTTAATTAACACAAAACACAATAGTGGTTTGTTAAGAAGTTTTAGTACATTAGTAATAGGCTTTTTTGTACAAAAATAGAATTTTTTTTGTTTAGAAATTTACAGAATTTGAAATTGTTTTGCATAAATATAAATTTTATTATTAAATAACATTAACCTTTGTTTGCAATACAGTAATAGCCACGAACTCTTCCCATCGATCACTGTGACCAAAATTGGAGCTAAAGAATTTTCTAAATTTAATCACAATTACACTAAGTAAACATATAAAATAGCCTTAAGGAAAAAGGTGAAGCAAGGAAAATTACATATAGTTTATTAGAATAGTTTTAACTTTTTAAAGACACAAATCTTGAAATACAAGAAAATTGTATTCTTTCGAAAAATTTTTACAAAGGAAAAATCTTTTTGAAGAAATTGTCATTACCCTGTATTGTAGATTGTTAGCATAACAAAACAAACAAACACTTTTGGAAAGTAAACAAATAGCTAAATCGGGATGAACAAATGTAGAAGCTAACGAAACAATAAAACAACAAACAGCAATAACAAAACAACAAAACAACAAACAAACACGTGCAAAACAACACGTAAATGCTTGAACTTCCTGATTATAAGAATTTCTTTAACAAGTCGGAGGACGAAAAGTCACTGGTACAAAAAGAACAAAACAAATTTATTTGGGAAGAAGATAGAAAGTTGCAAAGTATCTGGGCACTAGTGAAGTGTACTTAATTTCAGTCGTCCGTAATGTATTACGTTTTTATACATATGCTCAACACAAGAAAGCAAGGGAACAAAGTTTAACAAAGGAGGAAGTATTTCTGTTAGATCAGTCTGATAACATTAATATAAAAGTTGAGGGCACAGTAAAAATGGAAGGAATAGCCATGTTAGAACATAATAAAGAGCAAAACAGAGCTCAGAGTAAGAACATTAAAATTAAAAACGAGCCAGTTGATATGAAATTACTACCATCACAACCAAGTGTTAAGGTTATTAGTAGGATAAGCAACATAGAGATAGAAGCACAAAGCAATTTGCGTAAACAAAATCATGAAGAAAAAGAAAAGTCGGTATGCAATCATGATAATGAAATAGAAATAGTCAAAGACACTTTAATACAGGAAGAGTGTGGTATACTAGACTATGGGCTTAATGAGCATATCGTTAAAAAAGCTCACTTAAAAGAAGATTCAATAGCAACATTAAATAACAAAAGGGCCAAACAATATGAAAATATTTACAATTCAGTATGGGCTCCAGTAAACAAAATTTCATCCCAAAAGATCGAAGACTATGAGAAAACTGCAACATATTTCTTCACACTGTGGGATTTGCCAAAGGGATTAAAGGCAGAAGAAATCAAAAGTTTTTTAAGTTATTTTGGTGCAGTAACCATAATTGCATGGCAGCAAAATTTCTCTACAAAGGCAGCCTATATAAAGATTTTAGCAAGTTCAGAGCAAAGAGGAAAATTGTTAAAAGAGAATTGGTCTTTGCATTTGGATTATGGTAAAACATACAGAACAACACCTGGAAAGTTTGACATAGCCAAATTAGAGGAGAGAAATAGATATAGGGCTACAATTTCCAATATACCAACAACTGCATATGATAGTTTACTTTTACGTCAACTTAAAAAATACAACGTGCAAGCAGTACACATCTTAAACAACCGTCATGGCAACCAAAGACAAAGGGCTTATGTCTTTTTCAAGACAGAAGAGGAACTCTTACAAGCTCAAAAATATAATATATATTATTACAATACAAAGTTGGAATGGCAGATGATAATAGAAAACTCAGTTGGAAGAAATAATAAACAATTTCGATATCAAAAAGAAGCTCACTACGTTAACAAAGGGAAAAGACCATTATATGAAGCAGGAATAACTAAGGTACACAAAAGAGCCAGAGATAGTAGGGGTAATCCAAACCGTAGTTTAGGTAGTAGCTCCAGATCTCGCAGCAGCACAAGAAAACCACTAAGAAGCGTAAAAACTGCTAATGAAAATATACAAAAACATGCAGTAAATAAAGTAGCAACGGGTTCAAATGCTGAAGAACTGGGCAAAAGGAAAAACAAACAAGAAGAAGAAATATGTGAAAAAGTTGAGATTTTAAGTTATTGGAAGACATGCAAGCTAAATTCAAAACAATAGAGCATTTGCTTGCTTTGCGCTCCTAATTTTCAGCCCAGTTGAATTAAAGAATATGGGCGAAGCAAAACACCTCACTAATGCTTCATGTAGGCCCAATATAATTGAATTGAGTGAGGAAAGTAGGATAGATAGACGTAAGAAAGGGAAGTCAGTTTTAATCCAAGAAAAAAAGAAAATAAATTTAAAAATCGGAGTACACAACATAAACAGATTAAAACTGAGTACACAAAATTAGATAGTTTATTAGAATTAATTTCAGAGGAGAATTTTGGAATTGTAGGTTTAGTAGAGACAAATATCTCTAAAAAGGAAGGGAATTTCGCAATTAGCAAGGGTCATAATTTTAGGGGTTTCTGGTCGAAAAAGGAAATAGTTAAGAAAAGGGTTCAGGAGTTGGAATTTTAATTAGAAATGATTGGGAGAAGCATTTAGGACATTTGGTTAGAAAGAATGAATATATAATAGAAGCAAACTTTTATTTTAAGCAATTGGAACTAGTAGTAATAGTAGTTTACATACCCCCTAATGACAAAGAAACGTGTAAAATTATTCAACAAGAAATAGTTAGAAGATACCTGAACAGATCTCGTGTTAGTCAGTTTGTCATTATGGGGGATTTCAATCATGTTATGGATGCACATCTAGACAGAGAAGGTGCAGGCGGTAATAAAAATAGTAAGATCCTCCCCTTATATAGGTGGCTTAGAAGTCAGGATTTTCAAGATACATATAGGTTTTTGCATCCAAACCGGAGAGAATTTACCTGGAGCAATAATTTAAGTAAATCAAGAATAGATCAAATCTGGGTGTCTGAGAACCTAGTAACAGGTTTAAAAGAAGCGACAATAGAAGACATGCACTCCTATACAAGCAGTGACCATCATTTTGTATCGGTCACTACTCAAATGGACCACTTAATCAAAAACTATAACAAAGCTACTATGAAGAGGAAACAATCAACGAGATGGGTATTCCTGTACGAAGAAGCTACAAAAGAAGATTGGCAAAATTATGCTGAAGATTTAAATCTATTTCTGGAAAGGAAGTTGGGGTCTAGTAAAGGAGTTGAAAACCGTAGAGCCAATTTATCTTTAAACGAACTCTGGGATATTTCCAACAAAGTATCATTTCTGAAACTAACAAAAATTTACCAAGGAAGAAGATTTTAATGGAGGAGGACCAAAATATAGGAAGCAGCCTAAAACAGAAATTTGGGATGCAACAACAAGACTTAGCAAAGTAATAAGAATATTACAAAAATCAAAGGAGGGAAGCTTAAATATAGACGAATTACAAAGGTGCAACAATACAATTGATTTTATTAACCATGGTCAGGGCACGCAGATACCGAAAATTAAGAATCTAACAGAAGAGGTAATTTTTGATCTAAAGGGATGGTGGAAGCTCTTAAACGCAAGAGTAGCAGTTGAAAGGTCAAAAATTAAGAGACTAGAAATTGAAGACCACGTAGAACGTAGATGTGCTATGATCGAGAACGACCAAAAGAAAATGCTCCGAAGCCTTCGTAATAAACCATGGAAGTCAATTAAGCTAGACCGTATTTTTGAACAAGATGGTGTAGATAGGAATCTAATAACAGAGGAAGAAGCGGTACTCGAAAAGACTATGATACATTTCCAGCAGCAATTTCAGAAAAGAAGAACACACCTAAGTTCTATGTCCAATGAATGGAGAAGAATATACAAGCCCTTAGGGAAAATTAAGGAAAGTTGGTATATGGAATTAGAATCAGAAATATCACTAGAGGAATGGTTTTCAGCACTCAAATAAACCAAAAACACTTCAGCACTGGGGCCTTCTGGTATTGGGTATAGGTTAATCAAACAAGCGGGTATAAACTCCCAAGAAATTTTAGGCAATTGGCCAACAAATGTTTAATAGAGGGTGACATACTAGATAAATAGAAAGTATCGCAGCTGTATTTAATTCCTAAAAGTGAAGAATGGGAGTACTCGCTAAGCAATGCAAGACCAATAGCATTGTTAGAATCATTCCGGAAATGTGTCACAAGAGTTCTGAACAAAAGATTAGCTAGAGTTTTCGTTGAGAACAAAATTCTTGAAGGCCCAAATTTTGCAAGATTATCCGGGTATTCAACCGAAAATCCAATTCATATTATGAACATGTTGATGGAAGACGCAAAAGAGAAGGGAAAAGAGATGTGGATATTATTTCAAGACATGCGTAAAGCGTTTGATTCAGTATCCCTTTCATCTTTAGAGTTGGCCATGAACAGGTTAAAATTACCAAGCAAAATAATTAAAATTATTATAAACCTTTTTGAAAGAAGGAAAGCAAAGGTAATTACGGCATTAGGACCTACTGATCCGTATAAAGCGGCAGATGGGATCGATCAAGGAGAAGTTTTGTCACCCCTTCTATAGCATATTTTTTACGATCCTTTGTTGTGTCGTATAGAGAGTGATAAAGATCTAGGATATAAAGTTCAGACAGAAGAAGTAACAGATTGGGCTAGACAATCATACAGGAAATCTGAGATGAGGTTCTCAGTGTTAGCGTATACAGATGATACGACATGGATTACCGAAAACAAATCTCAGCTCAGAAAAATAATGGAAATAGCAAGCGATTTCTTTAGAATAAATGACATTCAAATAAATGGAAAGAAATCCAAGCTTTTAATTTTAAATTCAAGTTTACGCAAAGAAGAAAGGTTTGTGCAGTTTGAAAATGAGATAGTTCAGGCTGAGAGTATAGAGACAACCACTCGTTTTTTGGGGGTCTGGTTAAATGGAAAAATGAAGGAATCTTTAGTAAAGAAGAAAGCACGTGACATTGTGAGACAATTCACAATCTCTTCAAATTGGAAAAAACTCTCTCTAAGCCAACTAGTTTATATCAACAATAGGTGTTTACTTCCGAAACTTAGTTACATCCTACAGCTTTCAAAACTCTCTACTCAGGCTCTTAACAGCATACACCAGCCTTATGTCTGAATGGTTGAACATAAACTTGATATTACACAAAAGGCAGGCAATTATATTGTCTTACACAAAGGGTTTTTAGGATGTAAGCCTTTGGCTCAAGAAATTGTAACAATGCAATTAACAGGTTTACAAAAAAAATTAAACACCAAAGGCAGCCTGACGGAGTTAACGATTATAAGGGCCAAACAAGGTTTTCGGGATACATGTATAACAGAAGAAACATGGCCAGAAATGGATGAAATTTGGCTTAAAAAAATTTGGAAGGACAATTTAACTTGTATATCTCTACTTAAAGCACAGTCCAATGGCATTACCTTTCAAATGAAGCGACTCTCTATATGCATCAAAAATAAAGGAACAAAGTTGAGAGAGATAGTGGGTGTGGAGGTCTTTCTTAAAGCATACAAATCATTAAACAGGATAAATTTGTTCTTTATAGAGCAGCTGCTTGATAAAAAGTCAAAAAATCTTTTTTCGTGGCAAGAGCTTAAGGTAGTAAAGAGATTACCAAATAGGGGCAGAAAGGCAAATTGGTTCATAAAGATAGAGGAGTTACTTTTAACAGACAACACGTCAAGGCAGGTAAAGGGTTTTCAAGTAGGGGTGCCTAGTAACTCTTTAACTTTGGAATGGAAGTTGAGTGGGGTTTCAAAAGATAAAAGAAAGAAGGAAGTAATTTGTTTTCACTCAGTCCAAAGTGGTGATATTAATGTTGGCAAGATCTTGGAAAAGAAGAGAAAGTTTCTTTTAGTTCAAACCAAAAATATACACGGTAGCAAGAGTAAAGGAACGAAAGAGGGCCCAGACTTTTGTAAAGAGGTTAAAGAAGAGCACAAGGTATCAATACATACGAACAAAGCAATCGGTGTTATACCTAATGCAGTAGCGCAAAATCTGTCGAAATACAGAACTCTTCTAAACCAATTAAGAACAAATAATAAAGGAAATAAAGAGGTTTTGGCGTCAGACGACCTTTGTAGCACTTTAGACAGAGTTATTATCCAAGATCACGTGGTGGAACTAATTCATATGCAAGAGCTAGGTTCTGGTCTAACAAATATGCTTGTTAGTCAATATTATTGTTTGTTAGCAGCAGGCAATATGAGTTTTCAAGTATATACAGATGGTTCTTTAGTCGAAAAGGATGGGAGGAAAGTTATGGGAGCCAGTTGGATATGGCTAGATTCCCTTAAAAACTTAAAAATAGCAGAAGGGAATATAGGATTTGAGTCTTGGCCTTCTTCAATGAAGGCAGAGTTGGTAGCAATTTGGATGGTTTTATTAGTAGCACAAAAGGAAGTAGATATAGTTATTAATACAGATAGTGCGGTAGCAATTGCAAGCCTGGGTTCAAAAGTACAGTTAGAGGCTTTTCACCGTTGGAGTAAATGCAAAAGTTATAGCCTAATTACAAAAATTCACAACCTTTCACAGTCAAAGAAAATTGTACTTAAATTTAATAAAATCAAAGGCCATAGCGGAGAGAAATGGAATGAAGAAGCAGACAAGTTGGCAAAAAAAGGGACACAACTCGCCAATTTAGAGAATCTGAAGCTAGAGAACAATTTAAGGCTTGACACTATTCCTATATGGAAAGGAAGTTACATTGAAATGCCACTTCATTTCTTTATCAAGCGGATCTTTGAGTTTAAAACTGGTCTGGATTTTAGATTCTCAAGAGTTTTAAGTTATGTTGAACCAGATGAAAAGGTCGTTAAGCACTTCTGGCCATTATTTTGGAAAGATTTAAAAGGAAAAATGAGAATCAGATGTAAATCAATGAAAACAAGCAGAAGAGTAGCGTTTCATTTGAAGTGCTTAACCAACGAAGTACCAACACTATCAGTTCTCAAGCGAAGAAGATCAGATATTTACTCTGAAAACAATTGCATTCGTTGTAACCAAGAAGAGGAAGAAATACTCGACCATATGACCGAATGTGAAAGTTACATACTGCATTGGTTTAATATCGAGGGAGCAGCCTTTGCAATTGCACAAGAGAGTGTCCCACAAGAAATATTATCGGAAGTTGATAAAATTAAGCTAAGGAGGGCCTTATTTGGAACAAGTAGAACCGAGATTCAAGAGCTAAGAAAAAGTATAATTCGGGGTCTTTTTCCACAAAAGGTTTTAGCAAATCTTAAAACACTTCTGATCACAAGAAAAGTAACGTTAGATTTTGTAGAATGCTACAAAACTTTAGTAGAGAACGGTTTCCATGATCTAGTTTAGCAAATCCGTTGCGTTATTGTAGCAAAATGGGAGTCCCAGCTGGGCATCACAAGAGATCAAAAAAGAAGGAAACTGGATTCACATATTGTGAATGAAAGTAAAAGGGCTGTTCATTCATCTGAGAGAGCAGTTTTCGGCGCTCCAGGTCTGTCCAACGTTGCATTAGTCACGAATACCGAAGAAGGAGTGCCAAATCGGAAAAAAGAAACTGAAGTTGAAAGAAGAAACCTACTAGAAGAAACGATAAAAAATTTTATAATTAATGGCATTAAGCCTTTTTGGATCAGTTTTTGACAGAGCTGACCACAATCCCTAGTTTTCTGTTGATAGTGCGACAGGTCGCATCTGGGCGTCTGTGGATAGCCGGATGATGCCGGGCTTGCAATTGGAGGGTTTATTATATACAAATCTTAGATTAGTATGTAAACTTATTAATGTAGCACCGACAAGACTGTCAAAGAAATAAAAAAAAAAAAAAAAATACAGTAATAGCTTGATTATTAGATATTATGATCACTGTACATCAAAATAGAATCTTGCTAAATTTGAAATCTACTTAGCCTAATAGTTAACTTGTGATCCGCCTAAGAACTAGTGAAAAAACATAGTAAACCATAGGGAAATTTACTGTTGTTTTTTGTCTTTTCTGGAATCTGGAGTTTTTCAAAGGACCAATCGAAGTAAACCATACTAAATTTAAATTTCAGTTCAGGTTCAGAGTTCAGGTTCAATTGAACCTGAGCCTGAACTAAACCTAGGAACACAACTTCTTCTAGTTTCTTGAATAGAAGAATTTTACTAAAATAAAACAACAAAGTCCTTCTATATTAAGAAAAAGTTGTAAAGGAGGTCATAATAGTGTCATAATGGTGGTTAAATTATTAAAATCAACCCAGTGGATCATGATATATGAGCATTTTGTCTTTGCAACTATATGGTATAAACAAAAAAGTAAACATATAGCCGCAGAGACAAAATGCATGTATATCGTGATCCACTAGGCAGATTTTACTGATTTAACTGTTAAAACCATAATTCTTTTCTCTACAACTTTTACTTAATGGAGAAGAGAGGTTTGTTTAGTATAAATCTATTTGTCCTTTGGAAAACTCTAGATTCCAAAAAAAGACAAAAAATACATAGTAAACATATCTCCACTGTTTACTATATTTTTTCACTGGTTCTTAGACGGATCACGAATTAAGTATAGTTAAGCGTATAGATTCTAAATGCATTTGACAAATTATAGAATTGCTAATTTCAAACGTAAATTACGAGATATACAATTTTTAAGAAAATCATAATATATTGTGATGCTGTTTATACGTATTATTCTATAAAATTATTGTAAGCATGTTGGGATGAAAGTTATTTTCGCAAGGTAGTAATTTTTCACATTTATCTACCCTTGCAATTAAATTGATTATGCATGTGAACTTCTCGTGTACTTAAGAATATTATCCAATTCAGAAAATCGTTCAGAAGAATTTCAATTGACATGTAAAGATAGGCAACATCGTGCCATGCGTTTATACTGTGTAATTTTGCCATGCAGAGCGCAATAACGATCTATTGTAGTTCTATAGTTGTATTTAATAATATACATAATTGTACAACGTCAATTTAGTGATTGTACCCGGGTAGAACTTGCAATTATGACATAGTAATTTATCCGGATATCCGAGTAATTTAATAGTAACCGGGTAGAGGTTTTCCCAAAGGGTACAATCTCTATGATAACGATAAATACATTGCAAAATAAAAATGGATATTCTTGCAGCTCAGTTATTTTAATTTATTTATTTTTTTTTTTACAGTATATAAAAAAATATACTGTAAGATAGATATGCGCACTAACGGTATTTTATGAACTATTGATCAGAATCGCATGATTTTGGTATTATTCGTCGAATGATACCAAAATCATGTGATTCTGATCAATAGTTCAACGTTTAACTAAAATAAACTGCGCACAACAATTTTTAAAAACTTTGAAATTAACATAAAACGAGAATAATTGTTGCTAGACCAGCCCTTTTTCGATGATTTTACCACCAAAATGACCGCTAAAATCTGATCACGGGGTCACGAAATCATTATATCATTTTGATGAAAATAGATTAATTTAATCTATTTTCATCCAAAACAAAAATCTTACCGATCTCGTGATCCCATGATCAGATTTTAGAGATTCTAGCGATTTTAGACTCGCTGGAATCGTCTTCAAGGTGGTCATTTTGGTGGTAAAATCATCGAAAACAGATCGGTCTTTCAAAAGTTATCCACCATCTTGTATTAATTTCAAAAATAGCTTATTTCGGTTAAATGGTATTAGGTATTATCTCGCGAACAGTGATTGGAATTGCGTGATTTTGATTCGTCTCGATGAGACGAATGGTACCAAATCATGCGATCAAGATTGCTGATATTGTTGATGTGCCGAATTAGGCACTGCACCAAATCAATAATGAAGTTCTTAAATATTTAATGAATGATATCTTGTGATTTAGTGATAAGAATTAGAAGATTTTGGTACCTTGACGAGACGAATCGAATGGTGCCGAATTAGGCATATCTACCTTACAAATTTTTGTTTATTAATTTTGAGTAATTTTAAATCCACTGAATTCGAATTCTTTAATAAATCTCGACGTACATTTATTTTATTAAGAAATATATATTAACAATAGATATATATTTATTTAAAAAAATGGGTTGGTTTATTGGTTTTTAACGTTTTTGAACAATTAAAAACATAAAAATTTTCAATACTAATCCATCACTAGTTGCAATAAAACTGTCAATTTTTTGCGTCATGACTTGTACTTATTTCACTACAGTATAACGAACTAATACCGTAAAAAATATTTAATAGTGAATAATTTTTGATCCACTTGTCCGTTTTCGATGAAAAAACTACCAAAATATGTTCGTCTCGATGAGACAATTCTAATCCCAATATTACTAAAATCCAATCACAGGATCCCGAGATCGTTAATGATTTGCTTCATTTCGGGTGTTTTAGGATTAGTTTAACCAATCCTAAACACCCGAAGTGACTCAAATCTCTGTCGATCTCGGGATCCTGCGATTGGATTTTAGCGATTTTTGGTTCATTAGAATTGTCTCATCGAGACAAACATTTTAGTAGCTGTTTCATCGAAAATGGACCAGTGAATCAAAAGTTATTCACTGTTAATTTTTTTTTTTTTTGGAATTTTTAATATGATAGTAAATTCCAAAATCCGCCGATATGAATATCTCAGGTGCGTCATAATACCCTTTTTTGACGATAACCCGGGTAAATCCAACCCAAAGTTTTCAAGATAATCCAAATAAAGAAAAATCTGATGAATAAAGAAAAATCTGATTATGTGGTAATACGGATATTTCAAATTAGGAAAATCAGATAAATCATGATAGAGGTAATACGAATAAAGAAAAATCTGATTATGCAGTAATACGAATATTATCATATTAGGAAAATCAGATAAATCTTGATAGATAAGTATTATGTGGGGAAAATCAAATAAAACTTGCTTGATAGAGATAGCGATAAGTATTTAATTACTTCTAGTTGAAAAGTTAGAATTAAAATATTCTTGTACTTCTAAAATGAGGTAAGTTCAGAGAATTAAGTGAATATCGTAAAATCGAAAGAAATTAAACTGATATTTAATTATTTCTATTGCACTTTTTTTTCACAATTAGTCAATTTCCTCCCGCTTCCAGTGAGCCACCTCCCAATTTGGCGGAACCAAAAGATACCCCTTTTACTTCAGCTCAGCTTGCAGAGGTTTAACCAGAGTTTATTTATGTGATATTGTTTATGAAAACGTCTTAATAATATTATTGTCATAAAAATAGTACGATGGAACTGATTTGAATCGTCCAATATATGTTGCGGTTAAAGGCACAATATTTGATGTAACAGGAAAACGTCCTCTTTACGGAGTGGGTGGTAGCTATCATGTGTTTGCTGGTAAAGATGCTTCAAAGGTAAATTAGTTAACAATGCTTTGATTTCTTGATGCGATCAAATTTACTCAAATTTATATTATTTTTATATGATTTTATATGATTTTATATGATTTTATATGATTAGGGTCTCGCTACGGGTTCAATGACTGATGTAACTGGTGATTATAGTTCTTTAGATGAATCTCAGGTAATATTTATAAGATCATTTATCAATTTATCATTATTTGTATTTAAAATACATAATCACTGATCTCAATACTAATAATCTTATATAGCTCAAAACCCTTGACGATTGGTACAACTATTATAAATTAAGATACAATATCGTGGGGAAAGTTACTTCTTAAATATTACTCGCTTTTATAATGTGATAAATTAATTAGGATTTAAATTGTTATCATATTGCAATTATATATATATTTTTCATAAATTCTTATTGACACCAACCAGTTAACTCATTTAAATGGCTATTTGCTTTTATTTGAAGATAACTTACATGGAGTGATATATATGAAACTAATTAGAGTGCACTAGGCTCTATATTGCACAACAATTGATAAAAATTCAGAGCACATTAAACTATTAAGTGAAACTGGTCGGCTATTATTAATTATAATACCGAACTTCTTATTCAGTAGTTCCTGTTCTTTTTTTTCCTCACATCATAAATAAATAAAAAAGTTTCCGTGAAAAAAAAAAAAAAAAAACTAAACCTTAATAATAACATAGACGAGATCAAAATAATATTAAAATGATTTGTTAAGACAAATCAACAAAGTTCAAATTTAATGTTTAAAAAAATGTGTAATAATCAAGTATATTAAAAGTTTCTTAAAAAAAATAACAAGAAATTCAATATTTAATTTCAATATCGCCTTCAGCAGGTGCATCCAGATCCACATAAGATTTCACCTGACGAGGATCAGAACCCGCATTAAGATCACTTAATATACAAAATATATCATATTTAATTCTTTTTCTTAATACCATAAATCACTTTAAAATTCATTCTAATGAAAACTTACTTAGGTCTAGATGATTGCCTTCTTGAGTCCGAACTTTGTCTGGAGTTGCGCTCTCGACTATCATCTCTTCCATCAAATCCAATCCTTGGAATTTGATCATGAGGGGTTCCAGCAGCAGCGCCCATAATAGGAAAACTGAAATTCATGAACGGAGGTGGTGGTGCATTAGTCATAACCGGGAATGGGTTAGGAGGAAGGGGGGTAACGCTTTGAGGAACAAGTGCAGCTGTAGGGTTAGGTGGAGTTGTAGGAAGAAGGTGATTTGGATCGAGAACATAGTTGTTATAAAATTTCGCCTAAAGTTAATAATAAAAAATTATCATTAATATGCGTTATTCCAAATTAGTTCAACTTTGAAGATGTTTAATAATAAATAATGACTCACGTCATTCGTCGTGGTCTCGACAGTAGCGTGGTGTTTGTAGTCAATGTGCTTCTTAACAAAATCTGCACCTTTAAACAGTTTACTACATAGGTTGCATTTGAACTTACGGCCAGGTTCGACTTCAATAATATTTTCACTGTAAAAAGTTTCCAAAACTCTAAAAATTTGATTGAATCAGTTTATCAAAGCTCTGTGTTGACTTTAAGTAATGAAATAACACGAAGTATAATACACACTGCTTAATATTTAGTCCGCCATGTTTCTCAACTTCATCTTCATATTTCGATGGTTCCGTCTTGTAATTAATTTTATGATCTAAAGTTTTCAACCATGTTGTAGCTATTCACAAATGGTATATGAATCAGAGTAGGTAAATAATTTCGATTAGTTAAAATAAACAAAATAAAACATACCGTTAATTTGTTTTTCTTTTAGTGATTTTCCGACAGACTTCGCGTCATTACTTCCAGGTAAACTCCTCAGGTGACGACCTGGGCATTTTCTGTTAAGTTCCTCCACGGAATCCGACTCACAACCACAATAGTAACAAAAAAGATGTGTCCGGCGCAAGTACTCAATATGAATATCCAATATTCTTTTAATCTAATCGTTATTTAAATTAGAATTATTATTTGAATGTATCTCATATTTTTACACTAAATTAAGATCTTACATTATCTATTTCCTCACGTCGACGACCATCGTCAATTAAGACGAGCCGTTGTTTGATAAGCTGACTTCCAGTCATTGTATTATCAACATCTTTATCAAGTTTCTCAGAAAGTTTCATGGCCATTGACGAATCTTTTTTCAATCTTTCAAGAGTATTAGCAGCGTCCGGAGTAGTTCGATTACGAACAGGTCCAGTTTGATTTTTATGACGAGCCAGGTAAAAAACAAATTCGTCAATCTAAAAAAGACCTACACGTGAGATTTTAATAAAAGAAAAAAGAACTACAAATTATTACCATATTTACCTTTTGTTCATTAAGTTTTTCATATGCTGCATCCATGTCAGACCCTTCTTCAAAAACAATCCAACCCAGACGATGAAATTTTTTTTGAGGATTAGGTTCAGACAAAGCAAGATATTTGAAACCAGGTATTTCTTTGCACATCTTTATATTAAAAGTAACCATAAATTAAATTGAAAAAATTGCGAGCGAATGAATATAAAATAAACAAATTACACATACATCTTCTATTTTTTGCCTGGAAATGCTGGGTGATACACTCTTTATAAAAAGTCTATTAGCATCTTCATCCTGTTCGTTTTTGTCTACAGCAGATTCTATTAAAAACAGATAAAAATTATTTGCGAATAATAATAATAAAATTATAATAAAATTTCACAAGCATTGTACTATGGGCATACCATCTGTCTTTGCCTCATCTTTATTTTCTTCAACGTCATTAACAATATTGTCTAAAAGACCTCTTTTCAAATCCGTGATAAATGCCTGATAATTTTTCTTTTTTAATTCCTTAGTTGCTGTAATCCTTGGCTCCATATACTTTGGATGATATTTTTCAAGAAACCATTCCTCCTTTTTATGGGCTTCAAAAAAGGTCTTCAATTGTTTAATGCCAAAAGCTTCTTTATAATCATTGTATCGTTTATGTAAATCATCATCGGTATATCTAGTTTTTGGATTTGACATCTGAAGAAATTCAGCATAATATTTGAATGTCACTAAAAAATCAAGTTGATCAGGATCCTTCAACGGTTCTTGCCTAAATGATAACATTTTTATATATTAATTTGTGATATATATGCTTTATATGTTTTTAGTTTATACAGTGTGGGACAGCATAAACCAACACCCCTCGCGCCAAATTTTGAAATAAATACTCAATTCTGATTGGCTAGTATAATAAAATCAATTGTGATTGTCAACAATTACATGAGTTTCTTTTTGTTATATAATTTTCAATTTCATGGTAAACTTTAAATTGATATAACTTCTTAAAATTAAAATAGAATAAAAATCTTTTCTAGCCAAATTGTAGCTTAGACTTAAAGCTACAAATTGGCTAAAAAATTTTTTTAAAATTTTTTTTTTTTTTAAGTTATATCAATTTTTGTAAAATACATATAAAAAGGTGTTGGTTTATGGTGTCATGCACTGTATAGCTTTGACAATTGAACTTTACCTTCCAGGACCTGTCCAATCCATCGTCATGAGAGGTCCGCCAGGCGGTATAATCGGTGGAGCTGGTCCTACGTTAAATCCTTAATTATTTTTTAGCAATTGAAACTTAAACAGTTTTTGCCATATACATTATGCAAGATAGTGAGTTAAAAAATAATATATGCTCACCAAGTGATAAACCGACCGGAAATCCATGCGGTGGAAATCGCATATCTCCTGGTCTGCCAACGTATCTTGGAGCAGGCGTATAACCATCCTTCTCATAATTAGGAATGTAATGGTCTCCTTCAAGTTGTTGTGGTCTCCTTGAATCAGGAGTTATAGATCGTCTTCTTTTAGAACGTCGATCTGAATAGCTCGACGCATCTAACCAATGCAAATTCATAAAAAAATGATATATTAATACCTTCAAAGGTTAAAAACGGTTTGAAATATTAAATATAAAAAAACGATTTATACCTCTATCCTCAGGAGATGAAATATTATTCTCTCTTTTAACACGCCTTTCATTATAAATTGATCGATCTCTGTCTCTGTCTCGGTCTCGGTCCCTATCTCGATCTCGATCTCGTTCGCGATCACGGTCACGAGTATCTCTACGATCAAGACTACTTCTACGTTCGCGCGTAAATTTATCACGACTGTGATGAGTGCCTTCGTCATCAGAATGGTCCATTCGTCGTTGTTTAGAGCTCATTTTAGCGTTGAGGTGTATGCAATAAGAGATTCGTGACTTCTATCGGTATAAAGACGCAAGGAGAATTTTTGTAGAACAGATAACGTTGTTCTACACAAAATTATAACGAATCCGTGTCAAAAAAAAGTGAAAAAATGGTAAGATTCTCATTGTTTGGCACTCTATGAGTTTCGTTTCTATCTTGAAGGTTGGTGATTTGATTAATGTTAAAGAAGGTTAAGGAAGGAAAGTTTATATATATAGAAAAAAGTGTCTATGAAGAAGAACGTGAATATAATACGAGTTTCGTGTTTAATCAGTGTTTTAAACTAGAGTAGTTCATATAAAAGTTTTTTTCACAAGAGCAATATGACCAGCAAATTCAAACAAGTTTATGATGAGCAAAAAGTTTTTAGACAAGTACAGTTTCTTACTGAGATTATATTTGGATCTTAAGATTTTTTTCGATGGTTCATGAACATTTTGTGTATCAAACAAGCTAAGAATGCGGTTTTCTTATACAATTGTTTAGGTTTCCAAAGAAGGTATAAGTTTTTGATGAGAACGTAGATGGACTCACTCACCAGATGTATCTAAAGTCAAACAAGTCGACTCTTACTCTTTACAATAGTTTATTCTTCTTCACATGTAATATACGTAGCCACCGAATCACTGAATCACCGAACCAATCATTTTGCGCAAACAACATACCAGATTTCATTATATCACATATATGTTACACGACATTCAAGCCGTGCGATGTGATACAGGACAATATCCAAATAAATTTAATTGACATTTGGACTATTGTCCCAGTGTTCCAAATAAAACTTGTCCTATAAAGTATATGCGAACTTCTGCTTTTGAATCAGTGCATCTACATAGATAAAAATATGATTTTTGGATTCCCTTTAGCATGCTCGGGAAAACCTGTCATCGGACACAAATCAAATAGATCGAGTCCCAATATAAAATATAATTGAAAGCCCGATGCCAGGGTTTTCTCTTGATAGCACTCTTATTAGTATACTTCTTAAATATACTATAGATTAATAAATTTGGGGATTGGACATTATAAATTTTTCTATTGGACATAACTTCGTCTATAAGAATTTTTTTATACATAACAAATAACGAGAATTCTAATCATTACTATTTTTCCATTTGCTCTATGAATTTCTTTCCTTATTATTTGAATTCCGGAATAATTTCCTCTTTCACGCTGTATCAGTACAGAACAGTTCAAAGTACTCTGTGTAAAGTACCCTATTGATATTGTCGCGGTGGAATGCAAGATATATTCTATGCGAAAATCTTTTCATACTGATATATGAAAAATCGTTAAGTACAATGCCCGGATATTAATTGTAATTTAGTCAATTTAGTCGTAGGGTGCATTACACCCTGGGCACTTTGTTCAAAGTCTGAGGTTAATTACTTTCTCAAATTTCAAATTCGTTCATCCTCAAATAGCGATAATGACGCAAACGGCTTGAGCCGAGCCGCGAGCCAAACGACCTTTTAACGGCTCTGCTACAATTTTACTAAAAATGACTCGGTTCGAAATCTTGAAGCCGACCTAGTGTAGACAGATAGATCTTGATCATTGGCCAATAGTAATTCAAAACGGTCAATAAAAATTATTTTAGAACTGTTTATAAATTTTGGGACACGAAAAATTGTCGATGACCGAATCTACAAGTTGTTTGATGCTTGCTGACGTAGGTAACTTATTGATTCCAACTTGGATAACCTGTCGATAAAATTTTTCAGCTCAGAATTTATGAAAACAACTGCAGAATCGATAACCATACGTAAATATAATTCGAAATTCCGGGTCGGAACGATCAGAATTGATAAATTTTGCCTAAAGTCTCTCAAATTTTTATTAATAAACGTACAAGTAAAACTGCCCAGAAGCCAATTTTGCTGCTATATACTGTAGTTGGTTATTATTATTGTTTAATGGCTACCTAACTTCGGTGTATTCCAAATCTAAATTTGCTGAATTTTGACTGTGTGGCTAATGAAATTACGATAGAAATCCGCTTTTCGAAACCGCATCGAAGAATGGCTTAAATTAATTAGAGTAACGGCTCGGCTCGCTCGAGGTTTGTCGGGTATAAACTGCTCGTAGGACCGAAAGATCTGCTCAGTTTGGTTATCACGAATTGTGTAACCCTTAGAAATCCGATTAAGTGAACTATATTGTTTCCTTTCTTTGAATCTAAGTGCCAAATAAAGACATAAAGAATCAAACTACGTACAGTACATACATAATTACTAACAGTCGCACGATTTGTCACATAAATTATAAATATACATATGTTGTACCCGGATTTGGAATTTGTCCCAATTCGGAATTGGGCCTAATCCCTAACCAGGGTTGTTGGTGGTAACTTACTGTGGTAACTTAACTTACCATGGTAAGTTACCAAAATTTTTTAGTGGTAAGTTACCGCCATGATAAATCATATGATAACCAACCAATCAAATTGTGAAAAATTTATAAACCCAAAAATTCTTTATCATTATTAAATTTTTAAATATATAGTACATAAATTTGTCAAAATTATACTATAAACTAATAAATATTTCAAAAAGATTAGTGGCTTTGAACTTTATATTCAAAGTGTTGTAGTTACACTTCTGGGTTCCAATTGCAAGATCGCTAGTTCAAGTTAGATCATCTATACAAGGTTTTCAAAGAAAAAGAAAGCTTAGTCATATTTCCCAAAATGTGCATTTGGTGCTAAATAAAGAAACAATAAATACTTCTAGTAGAATTCTAGTTGAATAAAGAATACTTCTGGTGGAATTTCAGTTGAATGGAAAAAATGATATAAAAGGCAAGTAGTACCAATCCAATAAAAGAAAAGAACCTTAAGCAAACTCAGAATAGCCCAGTTCTACAAGGACCCCAAAATATATATAAATAGATCATAGTTTGCTTATTTTTAGTTTTTATGCAGATCTTTTCTATTTATAGGGGACGTCTAAAGCGGAGGCAAATCATGTGATCAACCGCCAATCAAATTATAGAATTTTGATGATCGCTGGCAAAGTAAAACAAAAAATAAAAGCAAAAAACTAAAAAATACAAAAAACGGTAGTCTAAACCTACTTTGATGTATTAATCAAAAATGGCAGGAAGGCAATTTTGCTTATATATATCTATCTAAAACCTAATCTAACCCTAATATAGAACAACTCTAACCCTAAAGTTAATTAAAAAAATTATTAAATATGAGTTGTCTCTGCTTTAGACATCCCCTATTTACAGTAATTTTTGCTTATTTTTGAGGTTTTTTTGTAGAACTTTCTATTTTTGATAATTTTATAATTAACCTGATCTATCTATATAGGATCCTGTTCTATACCTAAAATGAAAGAAGACTGAAACTTCAGAAAGGATAAATAGAAAAAAGTACTAAGCTAGTACTAAGCTACCCCCTTGGAACAAATAACCAAAAGACCAAACAGAAGCTGAAAACCTACAAACACTACTAGCAGACTAGATAACTACATAAAAGGTATTCAAGTAACTAAGTATAGAATTAGATAGTACAACTAGTCTAGTATTATTAGGGTTTCTTAAACTCAAATCAAATCAAATATTAGAGGGCCCCGGGCATCTCTCATATAGATCATAACTGGATTTTGGCCAATTTTGATCTAATTTGCTGAAAACGACAAAACTATATTTACTTAAATAACTTCTGATCCAGTAATCAGAATTAAGGGTAGGATGAACATAGATCATTTTTATATGATCTACGTGGTATATTAGATTTTTATATAGTAAATAAAAAAATGCTTCTGATAAATTTTTTTAAGGTTTTGACCAAATTGTATAAAATTTATATAATAGGTAGTTTTAAATAGTTTGTTTATAATAATGAAGTTTCGCAATATCTATTGCTTTAAAAAAATTAACTTTACATATAATTAAATTTTTGTAGGACGCTATATGATTTTTGTAGGTTGTACAAAGAATTAATTGGTCAGATCATATGATGTTTGCATGTAAATTATATGATATCATATAAATTGGTTACACAAAGTTGATCTACAATCGATTATATGAAATTGGAAATTTGTACACCCTACCCTTAAATGAACTTTTTTGTTAGATGCATCTCACTGAGAGCTTCATTTTTTAAAAAAAAAGCTCATTCAAATTGGACCACTGGATACTAAGATAATTGCCAAAACCTGTTTTTTTGCTTTTCAAATTTTGGGGTTTTTGCTGAAACGCGTAATGTATGACCTCTGTACTAAATGACTGAGGTCCTAATATTAGGCATATTTGAATTTGATCAAATCAAATTTGTCTTAATTTGAATTTGATTTGAATTAAAAATTCTGTATTTGAATTTGATTTGATTTGAAATTTTTAAAATTTTATATATAAAATTTCAAATATTTTAAATATTTGCCAAATCAAATCAAATATTTATCAATTTGAATTTGATTTAATTTGAAAATTTTGTATTTGAATTTGATTTGAGATCAAATATTTAATTAAATTAAATCAAATTAAATCAAATTGCAGAACTTTAAGTATCATAATAGAAAATTGTAAAAATGTAATAAGAAATATATAACCTTAATAAAAAAATCACTAACAGCAACTCTGGATAAAACCTCAAGGAAATTATAAAAAAATAATAATAATTAATATTACAGATTATCGTGAAGTCAGATTATCATAAAATCCACATAATCTTTTTATTATCAGATTTTTTTCTGAAATTTCTGAAAATCATGTAAACAATCGATCTAATCGATTTACACTATGTAATTAATACAATCGCATAGAAACTATTGAGAGTTAATTCAATATATAACTATATGCTACATAAATTGTATTCTTGATATATATAGATAAAAGACCTTCTAACTATATCAAAAAAGCGACCCTAACCCTAATCCTAAACACGAGTCAAAATTTTTTTTTGTTAGTGGTTTTATAGATTCTATTTTGTCTCATGGTCAGGGTTAGGATTAGAGTTAGGGTCGCCTTTTTAATACAGTTAGAAGGTTTTTTATATATATTTCAAGAATGCAATTTATGTAGTATATAGTATACCAACTAGTTATAGCATTTGATTGTTTTGATTACGTAGTGTAGATCAATTAGATCGATGATTTTCAGAAATTTTAGTGATACGTGGATCACGTAGATTTCACAATAATCCGATTTCATGATAATTCGCGACAATTAATCTAAATAGTATATTTTTTTTGAATTAATAGAATTTATTTTTATGGATTTAAATATTTACAGATTTCAAAGTTATAATAGATATATATATATAAATAAATTAGCTAATAAATTGCTTTGAATTAGGGCGCTGAAATTTATTACCTAATATTCATTTACTATAGAGGCTTACCCCTACCCCAGGTAAGATCTATAAATAGAATTTAGCCAATCAAATTTAACTAAGATAAGATTTTTCTTGACCTCCCACTCTCTAAAATATTATCTAATAAATGTTAGCGCTCTTAATGAATACTTTAATAATTTTATTGTAATATACACCACCTAGTTGCTAGGGTTCTGCAAGTCAGCACCCTTAATGAATACTTTAATTTTATTGTAATATACACCACCTAGTTGCTAGGGTTCCGCAATTTGATTTGATCTTCAAATATTTAAATCAAATATTTGATCAAATTCAAATTCAAATTTGACTATATTTGATTTGATCAAATTCAAATATGGCCAAATTTGATTTGATTTGACAAATATTTTATTTGATTTGAAAATTACTATTAAAAATTCAAATTCAAATCAAATTCAAATTCAAATATTTGAATCAAATCAAATTCAAATCAGAGTCAATTTGATTTGATCAAATTCAAATTGATCCAATATTTGATTTGATTTAAATTTGAGAAACCCTACTAGTTGCATGGCAACAATGTTAATGCTTGTGTAACTTTAGAACAAATATTTTATTTGATTTGAAAATTACTATTAAAAATTCAAATTCAAATCAAATTCAAATTCAAATATTTGAATCAAATCAAATTCAAATCAGAGTCAATTTGATTTGATCAAATTCAAATTGATCCAATATTTGATTTGATTTAAATTTGAGAAACCCTACTAGTTGCATGGCAACAATGTTAATGCTTGTGTAACTTTAGAATAAACAACTCAAAAAAGGTATCAAATTGACCAAGTATAATAAAGTGAGGCTTTATTAAAATATTTGTGAGATAATTACATGAAAATAAGAAATATTCACTTTATATTAATATAACAATAAGCAAATATTAAAAATTTAAATTGTTGCACAAGAGTTAAAATTTTATTGGTTCCTAACTAATAATTTTAAATTTAAATAAGTTGCTAGTAACTTACTAGTAACTTACTTTTTTGGTAATTTACTAAAAAATTTTATAAATTATATACTTTAATTTTATAAACCTGGCCCTAACTTTAATCCTAAAATCACCTAAAGTCCTAATTCTGCTACAAAATTTTTATCTAGGGCCTGATTCTGAATCAGAACAGATTCCAAATTTGGGTACAATATATATATATTATTATCAGATTTGATTATTGTAAACTTACTTTTCAAATTTTTACAGAATAGGTTTACTTTGTGTTAAATTAAAATTTTATAAAATTTGCATAATTCAACTATGTATTTTTACTAAAAATAAATATTTATTAAGTTTGAAGTATTAATTATATATAAAATTTTATGTAAAACAAGTTTATTTAGATGGCCAAATTGGAGTATCTTAGTAAAAATAAGTTGGCTATAAACTGTTTATCTAAAATTTAACTATTTTTAACTCTTAGTTAAAATTAGAAATTTAACAACCCTTTATTTTTATAGAATTTTTTATATAATAAATTATTTTTTAAAGGTTAGAATTAGAATATAGGTTATATTAAGTTAAAAATAAATTAATATATACAAAATTAATGCTAAAAACTTTTACTTAATAGCCTAAAGCTATTTTTTGTAATAAAATTTTGTGATATTGATAATTCTTTAAATTTTCAAAATCTCTATGAGATTCTGCAATTTGATTGGTAAATTGTAGAGTAATTAAATACCAAAAAGGCAAATTAACAATATTCATTTATCTATATCAGTTATCTAATTAGGAATATTATAGTCTAACAAGGACTACAATTTAAACTAATTTTTTGAACTGGTTTAAGCAGTTCTGGGTTTATAAATTATAATTAGTTTAAATAAGTCAGTTCTATTTTACATATCAGATAAACAAATCAAAAACAAACAAAATGTACAGAAAGCATTATACAATAATACTTTATTTTTCAATATCAATATCAACATTTTAGTAATAAAAATAAATTAATATAAAAGTTTTATTTTATATTAAATATATTTAAGAATTCTTTAACCCAAAATTAGATTTCATATATAATTTTGTTGCTAAATTAAGTTAGATTTCAAATTAACAGATTTTTAGCAATTCAAACAAGAGTTTTTATCATTGTATATGCACCAATTTGCAAAATTAGACCTAAAAATTAGTTTACTAATCTGCAAAAAGTTGATTGGATAAAATAAAAAAAATTTATATCAAATTATTTTCCTACTTAAAAAAAGCAACAAAATATAAGCCAATCTATTTTTCCAATCCAAAACCTATTTTTTACTTTTAAAAAATAGTAAAAATTAAATAAATATAGTAAAAAATGTATAATTATTTAATATAGAAATATAATTGGCCAGAGTGTAGCGACGGTCAATTAGTGTCTATACAAAGTGATACAAAAATTACTTTTCTGATGTGCTTCAATTGTAAAAATCTTGACAAATTTTACTTTTTTGATATACTTGCATATATATGATGTAAATACTATGTAAATCTTATCAGAAATGGTATTTGGAATGGCTGCACACGTGTCTATATTTGTGCTTTAATGTTACCAACATATGTATATTAACACGTTTGTATACATCAGATGATGAGTTCTGGACATATAATGATACTATATGCAGTACAATAGTATTTAAATATTTTGGCTCCGGCCCTACAATGCTATGCATTAGCCTAGTAAGTAAAAACTTATTATTTAAAGTATATAATCACTTGTGAAAATTTTATAATATGATATTTATTTAATTTAATACATTTATCACTAATTAATTTAATTAGCTATTTAAATTTATATAGAAATTTGAATAGTACTATATATTAAAAATTTTGCTTATAAAACCATCTTTGGGGTTATAATAAAAAAAATTTCTTGCAATCCTCAATTTTTATTTTTTTTTTTTCAGTACACCTCATACCATATCTATTCCCCTTCTACCGCTTTATTGATTTTTGATATCACTGTATACAGGTGACTTCTTCGGAGAGGATACAACTAAAATCGGCATTATTCACCAGATACTTTATTGGCCCAAGCAATGGTGCCTTGCACCAACTACCGGAATAGTCATGCTAAATACAGCCAGAGGATTTTAACCTCTTAGCCGAACTTGTGCTATGAGTTATATAGTATTATGAATATCAGACTTAGGTCTCACTAGGGTTTGCAATGGGCTGGGCCAAACCCAGTAATTTGTGGGTTGGGCCGGGCCTGGACCGGGCTTGGGCCCAAATTTTAAGCCTGTGATTAATTGGGCCGGGCCTGGGTTGGGCTTGTAAAATTATGGGCCAGGTCCGGGTTTTATAAAGAGGCCTGATAAAACCCAGCAATACTCATTAAAAATATATAGTTTTTACTAGTTACAGGCCTATTGTATCTAAATTAGATGTTAAAATTTTATTTCTTTTTAAACTATAATTTTTTTAATTTAGTTAGCTATTTTTATAATTCTTGAAATACCTAATAAAAATTAACCAAATAATATTCTAGTTAATTTGGTAAAGTGTGTAATTTTTAGCATAATATAATATAATAAATTCAAGAATATACATTTTAATAATTAAGTTATTTGGAAAATATAATTATCTTAGTGTTTCAAATCAAAAATTGATTAGTTGTCAAGTTGCCAACTAATCAATAATAATTTTTTGGACAATTAATTGATTGTTGATAATTAATTAATTAGTAATACTATTTGCAAATTATGGATTGGGCTATGGATTGGGCCAGGCTTGTTGGGCCGGGCTTGGGTTGGGTGGGCCTGGATTGGGCCAGGCTTGGGTTGGGTTGGGTTGGGCTGGGCTAAACTCGGGCTGGGTTTGGGCTTATATTTCAAACCCGTGATGAATTGGGCCGGGCTTGGGCTGGGTTTATAATTCTACAGGCTGGGCCTGGGTTTAGATGAACCCAGCCCAACCCGGCCCATTGAGAACCCTAGGTCTCACATTATATCTCGTAACTTTAGTTATTCCAAATCAAGTTCTAACTCGTTTTGCTTCACTGCTACAAATTTAATAACGGCAGCTGCCCAATTAAATCTATCAATTAACGTTCTGGGTCCTTGTTTCCACAGTGTTTTAGTTCCTTAACCAACTTCTTTTTGCAATTTCAGCTCTGGAAGGATTTAAACCAGCAACCTTCAATTTGCAATCTAGGAGCATAACCGCTATGCTATTAATCCACAGGTTAATCCTCAATTTCTATATTAAACAACAAACAGAATCTTATTTTTTAGCAAAATATTAAAAAAGACAATAACAACTAGTGTAAAAAATTACAAAAAATAAAGGGAGTGACAAAAATTAGGTAATTTTTTAGAAGAAGGAAAAGGTAAAAAAAGTTAAAATTATATATAAGAACTGACTATATATATATTAAGGAAGAGAAAGTGAAGTAGACCTCTGATAAAAAATAATTAGATGATTAATGACACAGCTCTAACCTCTAGAACAGTACGTCTAACAGAAAAAGTTAATCAAGATAAAAATAGTCTAAAATGCTACAACAAAAGCCAAAACCAAAAACATATTAGCAGAAACACAAAAAGTGGGAGATATACTGAAACCCTATAGTGCAGATTACTTAGAACAAAACAATAACACAGGTTTACAAATTAGAAATAAACTTCCAAAATTATGTAGCATAATAAGGAACAACACAGAAATATGCTAAAGCAATAAATATAAACAAAATATTAGATTAGTAAACAAATATCAAAACAAATAAACAAACACATTAAAAACCTGTAACCATAAATATGTAACAAACCCAAGCAGATAAGTAGATAAATAGAAAATTATGAAATATTTAGTACAATACTGAGGTTTATTCAACTAACAAGAACATGAAATTATAGTATATCTTAAGAATTTACAAAATCGTACTATAAAGAAGGACAAAGAAGTAGCTGACTTTCTGGGAATAACTAATCCTGAAACAGTATATATCATTAGACAAGCGATAGAGCTATATGACTAGGAATAGTACTAAGAAGCAGCTAGAAAAAAAGGAAAGGTTAAAAAGAATGCTATTCCAAGTTTTGTAAAAAATATTGCAAAAGAAGCATTTAGTAAAAAACTAGTACTTGCATTGTCAGAATCAGGAATGATAGATTATAAAAATAAGAAAATAGAACAGCAAATTCTAGCCTTCTTGAATTGCATAAAGGAAGAGAACCAAAGCAACCAAGAGGAGGAGAGGAGTAACGGAAAAGAAAAGAAATAAAAATTAAAGAAAAGGTGGAAGAAAAGCCTAAAAAGAAAGAAGAAAAAGAAGAGACAGAGAGTGTAAGTAGCATAAAGGGTAAAAACATGACTGAAATAAAACAAAAAGAGAACTTAGAGATCCTAGCCAAAAAAATCTACTATACAATCTGGAACCTACCAAATAAAATCTTCAAAAAGCATATTTTGGAAATGGTTAAAAATTTGGACAACCAAATAAGATATGTATCTTACATAGTATAAACTACAAGACGAGAGCAGAAATAGAATAGAGTATATTAAAAGAAGAAATAAAAAAAAGAATTAAAGCAAACTGGGTTCTACCACTGTTCTACCTCTAAGAAATGGACAGCTTGCAAGAATTATATCAGAAAGAAGTGCAAAAATAGAGTTAGAAAAGAGACAGAGTTTTCATACAAGAATTAGAAACCTTCTAAGATTCACAAAAAAAATCTTATTATTAAGACTAGAGTTAGAATCCGAATATATTTTTATTATCCAGATATAAATAAAATCAAAAAATATATCCGGATTAATCTATTTTAAATCCGAATATAAATATATCTGGATATATATTTATATCAGATATATATTTATATCCGGATATATATTTATATCCAGATGGTTGGGGCCCTATAGTCTAGTGGTCTAGATGCTCAACCCTCACTGCCAAGGTCTTTGGTTCGAATCCTACTAGAAGCAGTTTCTAGGAAAAATTTGGATACAAGACCATGTGAAGTACGAATCTGGTTTTAGGAATTTCCGGAAGGAGATCCATTGTGGAGGGTTGGCACCATAGATGACAGTTCAGTTACATGAAGGTTGTGCAAGTAATTCCTTGGCGGGCGAGAGCAAGGCAGCACCAACAACCCTAAGGCAGTCTTGGGATCTTAATTGGGAGGGTAACATGACTATAACACGAACCTGAGTGGTGAGAAAAGTGGTGAACACAAAGGGATCTGTGGTAAAGAATTTGACTAAACTGGATAAGGAACACCTCTGGCACCAGTACCAAACCTAAATTGGAAGAAAACTACTACTATAGAGGTAGATCTGCGAATTGGGGATACGAACAAAATGATGAACCACCCGGTGGGAAGTACAATGTACAAAATAAAGCTCCCTGGCCTAACCAACGGTAGAACACTAACCGCTCTACAAGAAGTTGGAAGTAGTACAAAAATGTATTATGAAATCCAGTTGGGAGTAGTTGTGTCACATAGGAGGAGTGAGAGCTAGCTTGCTGAGGATAGGGGTGGTTCTCACTCGGGCCAGTTACGCAACATAGCCAGTGCTCACCTACTTTTAGGGGAAGTATCTGCTAACCAATCCAGATAGCATATCTGCAGTAATATACGATAGATTACTGAGAGTAGTAGGCAAAGCTTAGCTTGTGCCCCCACCAGCGCATGGATAATCTCAGGACACCAAGGTTTAGGAAGTAACCGTGAGGTTATGATCGTCTGGGCAAGGCCCTTGCACCTATAGAATCAGCAATATGAAAGAAGCAAGGAATATAGTAAATAGCGGAATAACAAAATAGGGAGTAGTCCAAAAATCCAGGTTACACAGAAAATGGGGTATGAAAAGCTCTGATAGGTTTAGGTCACAGATAGTCAAGAATATCTGAGTCTCTTGTACTTAATATAGTATAATATTGTATCACATAATATATACAAACATATACTTAATAATAAAGTCTTCAAGGCACGATCTCACCTTAAAAAATATATATATATATTTATATCCAGATAGAAGGTTGCTTTTAATTTTAAACTGTATAAACTGATCAATAATGTTAAATGACCTGAAATGACCCAAATAACTCAAATGACCAATAACCGGTCATTGGGTCATTTCAAGAATGAAATGACCTATTGGGTCATTTGAATTTTATTGGTAGAAATAACAATTAATTAAAACTTGTTTAAATTATGAAATCCGAAGTTAACAATATTCAAAATATTTAATACTTACGCTAAGATTAGATCAATTTATAATTTTTTAAGTCCATTTACTCTAGTTCTTCGAAAGTAATATTTATCTTTAAACAAAAGCTGAGCTGTCCTGTGCTAAATTACCGTGTTTGATTTCAAAAACTCTGTGATCACATATGTTAAGAATTTTAACCATCGATTTTAATCCCGTGACCTCATATTAGAGCCTCGTGACATAATTTAGAGCTCTATTCGAGCCCAGTTACTCAGGACAAGTCTGCCGGTATCCACACCTCAATCGAAGCCTTACCATTGTTAGATTAATTTTAGTTAACCTTACTAGTATATAGTTGCGATACTTGCATAGAGAGTTTATTTAGCCTCTTACAACGTACATACAGAACCCCGGACATGTAGTACAGAGGTCATACTTTACGCATTTTAGCAAAAACCCCCAAAATTTGAAAAGCAAAAAATCAGTTTTTGGCAATTATCATGGCATCCAGTGGTCCAATTTGAATAAACTATTTTTTAAAATGAAGCACTCAGTGAGGCACATCTAACAAAAAAAAGTTCATTCAATTCTGATCACTGGATCAAAAGTTATTTAAATAAATAGATTTTGTCGTTTTTAGCAAATTAGGTCAAAATTGGCCAAAATCCAGTTATGACCTATATGAGAGATGTCCGGGGTCCTGTACATACATAATGAGGTTTATGATACGTATCAAAAGTCAGGCATTGTGCAAATTTATCCCTTAAACCGTCCAGCAGGCAAATTTGCCTGCTATAATTTTTTTTTATATGTTTTTTTAAAATTACTAAAAATTTTATTAAGGATATGTCACCCTATTACTAAGCTAAAATAAAAGTTTAGCATATTGTTAATTGATATTTATTAAAATTTTAATTATATATATATTCAAATAAAAAAGAAAACTTGGCTCAAATATAGCCAATTCTTTACTTTTACTAGAAATATGAAAATTAAAATCATTTAAATATAATCTATATTCACCCCAAGCAGTTGTAACAAAAGGTACAGAGTTCAAATCCCACTGGAGACAATTTTAAAAAATTTACCTGCATTATAGTAACATAAACTCTGAGCTCAAATATACAAATCTGTTTCCTGGGTTATACCAACTCATATTGGGAGCTCTGGTGTTGTGTTATGCACAAAACTGGGCACATAGATCCTGGAGAGTGCAGGCGCTGTGTTATGCACAGAACCGTAGGACAACAGGAAACTATACTTGGCAAGACCTGAGTAAAGAGGTAGCTAACTTTTGACGATGCCCAAACAGGAATCAGATGGTGACTGACCGGTTCGAACTGACAAGAAGTGAACTTATATGAAGTTTTTATGTGAACTCTACCAACTGGACTGCCAGAGTCGCACTGGAGGAAAAGGACATGTGTTGTGAAATTATGTACCAGAAGTTGGGAGCCCCTGGGTTTGCCAGAGCAGACCAACTCTCCCGGATCTTCAGATTGGAAGTAAGAAAGCAACCAGAAAAAGGAAAGTTCCAGAGGAAAAAAACTGAAAGAGGAACGGGTGGTACTGAGGTCATGTGAACTTTACAAAGAGAGAAGTAGGTAATGATAGTGGCCGAGTAACGCCTGACTGCAAGTTGCTACTAAAGAGTAGGTGATACCTGTGTAGGACAGGAAAACACTCTACAAAGTTTCCCACTAAGAATAAACTAGTTCTAAGGGTGCAGTTAGTATCTAGTATGAACTCCAGGTTTAGTAGCTGGTGGCTGAGCCAGTAATACAAGATGGACTAGCAGGAGACAGAAGATCAGAGTGTTTAAATAGACAATGCCAGTATGTGGGTTGCAGGTATGGCAGCTAAAGTAGAACCTTCAGGTGGCTACTTAAATAGGCAACCAAAAGTTGCAGGTAGGGCTAGTTGTACTCTCGTCAATGTACAAATATTGGCTTTCTCTCCATGTAGAGTGCCGAGGTCTAATATATCTTGAATAAAAGCCAATCCCCAAAGTGGGCACTTTGACACTAAAAAAAAAAATAAATTTATATATAATCTATATTCATAGTTATTATTTAAAAAAAATTTTTTAAAATATCTTAATTTTTAATAAAAATAAATCAGAACCAAATTTTAAAAATTTATTAAAAATTCTAGCAGACAAATTTGCCTGCTAAAACGGATAGTTTAAGGGATAAAAGTTTTATAATTTATTAAAAAATTATAAACCATTTATAGTAACACAAATTTATTCAGATCTTTGAATTCTGTAATTAGATTTTTATGATTTTAGGCTTGCTAAAATCCACTCATTGAGCTAATTATTTTGGTAGTTGAATCATCGAAATTGGCCCAGTAGATCAAAAGTTATTGACAATTGAAAATTAATTTTTAATTGTTAATAACTTTTTATCTACTGGGCCAATTTCGATGATTTAACTGCCAAAATGATAAATAAAAGGATTCTAGCAAGCCTAAAATCATAAAAATCCAATCACAAGATCCAGATATTGGAATAAATTTGTTACTATAAATGGTTTATAATTTTTTAATAGGAGGAGTCATCTTGGAGCCATCCAGGGTGATAAAAAATTCACTGCCACCCTATCAGGACCCCGGACATCTCTCATATAGGTCATAACTGGATTTTGGCCAATTTTGAACTAATTTGCTAAAAACGACAAAATCTATTTATTTAAATAACTTTTGATCCAGTAATCAGAATTGAATGAACTTTTTTTTGTTAGATGCGCCTCACTGAGAGCTTCATTTTAAAAAAAAAGTTCATTCAAATCGGACTATTGGATGCCAAGATAATTGCCAAAAACTGGTTTTTTGCTTTTCAAATTTCAGGGGTTTTTGCTAAAATGCGTAACGTATGACCTCTGTACTACATGTCCGGGGTCCTACCCTATACAAATTAAATACTAAATTGACTGACTGACCCTAACCCTNATTCTAGCAAGCAAATTTGCCCACTAAAACGGATAGTTTAAAGAATAGAAAAAAAGATTTTTAATTAATTAAAATTAAATAAGTAAAAACTTCCTGTTTGAAGTCAAAATTCACATTTGAATTTAATCTATAACACATTAATTGCTGATCTGGATAAGATTGGCACAAATTATTTATTCAAATTTGGGGACAAATTGCTATGTAACGATTCAAGTTACAAAAAGGCTAAAAAGACAAATTCCTTTTAACAAGAAACTAGAATATTTACAAACACGTGAAATGATGCGCAATCATTCCTGCAACTATATTATCCAAAAAAAAAAATCGTTTACTTTGTAAAAAAAACTTTTATTTTGCGTCTAAAACAGATTTATAACCTAAAACGATTTAAGATTTAAGTACATTCGAAAATTACTGTATTTAAATTTTCATTTCTGCTTCCTCAACCATTTGTTTAAAAAGTCTTTGCTTCATAACTGACACGGTTTTGGTAATCCAGTTTTGCACTGTCAAAAGCCTTGAAACTTTTTCAGATTCGAATTCACTTTTATTTAATTGATGATTCGCCACTTAACAGAAGAATGATCTTAGTATAACGTGACACAGATCACCATATAAATCCTATATGTACGGAATGCAGCGTTCGTCCAAGGAAAACTTTTTATTTTACTAAGTTAATGAGCAAAGTCAATTAATTGAAAGTTGTAGAGCTCAATGAGACGATTCTAACGGTAGTTAGATTATCCAAATCGGTTTAGTGGATGCTGAGATATCTTTGAAAAACGATTGGCCGCCTATATAAAATTCCTATGTAAACAGATATAAACAATAGTTTGTTTACATAGAAATTTTATATAGTCGCCCAATCGTTTTTTGAAGATATCTTAGCATCCACTAGGCCAATTTGGATAATCTAACCACCATTAGGGTCGTCTCATTGAGCTCTACAACTTTCAATTAATCGACTTTGCTTGTTAACTTAGTAAAATAAAAAGTTTTTCTTGGACGAACGCTGCATTCTATACATATAGGATTTACATAGTGATCTGCATCATGTTACACTAAGATCATTCTTCTGTTGAGTGGCGAATCATCAATTAATCGTTCTTCGATTTGAAATTGTGTATTATTTCATGACTATGATATTCAAATGTGTTCTGGAAATTTATTTCTAAATTAGAACATAATGGGAAGTTGAAGGTTTTCTGTTGGTTCTTTATTTTTTCAGTATTTTCTAATTCTTTACTACAATCTACTCCAATTCCATAATAATAATAATTTCAATATAATATTAAAACTTTTATTTTGTCTTTAATGCAATACCATATTAATAATTGTAACCAAGTATATGAAGTTGTTTAGAGTCTATTTTTATGAAGTTGTTTAGAGTTTATTTGTTTAAAAAAGAAAAAAAAATCCTGTACTCATAACGCGGATTTGTGTTTTTGCTCCTATCTATAATGCCATTTATAAGTTACTTTTTTTATAACAAAATTGATCGTGCGTTTTATAAGTCATTTTATATAGATTATGATTATGAAAATTTCTAATTGTTAATTACGAATTGTTAACGATAAAAAATTAATAATTTTTAAGCAATTAATAAGAACTATCCAATATAAAAAACTATCTTTAATTGTCTAGAACATAGTGAAGGGCATTTAATTTAGCATATATCATTATGTACAAAATAAATAATTTAGACAATTCGACTTTATTTAGATTTCGGCATTATTACATTATATTTCGACAAGTATAAAACAATTTCAGCTAACAATATTAGCTACTATCTAACCCAACACTAATTGCGTGCAAACTTTCTAATCCAACCCTATTTCATGTTACAATCTAATCTTAGTCCTAATCTCGTTACTAAACCTATCCTATCTTTCTAATCCTAATCTATCTAATCCTAACTATAATCATAACTCAATACTAAACCCACTCTTCTAATTCTATTTCAACCCAAAACCTAGCTAGCATTTCGTTGTAATCATTATTCAGAAAACAATAATTAACAATTAAATGCAATATTATAAAATGGCCTTAGCAATAGCAAAAGAAATACTGCAAATTGAAATTTAAATAAATTCGAATAATTGAAATTATGCTTTACTTTTTTTTGTTTAGCCCGGAGATTATTTTTTTGTCTAAAGCCCACCTCTATAAATTCGAGTTGCAGGCAAATTAATTCTAATTATTGTTATTAAAATTAAGTTTAGGTTTAAAGTTAGTGCAATTTAAAAAAAATTGATAATACAATATATTGAATTAATCGTTTGTAAAATAACCTTGTTTGTAAAATAATTACCTACGAACTAAGTTTTCCGATATAAACTTTTTTTTTTTAAAGCCAAGGTTTCTTATAATTAGAACTTTTACAAACAATATACTAAAGAATATGAAATATGGCATAGTATAGCCCTAGCAAAGATACGACATGGCGCTAGCATTAAAATGGTATGACATGGAACCGGCACTAGCAAGTGCAACACAACACGGAACCAGCACAAAATGCAATACCAGCAAACATAATACGGCAGCACAGCACACTATTGCACTAACGAAATGAAATACAACATGATATCAGTGGACAACAAAGTGAAATATCAACAAGCGACAAAAAGAAGCAAGACACAACAAAACAACGAAAAGACGACACTAACAACGACGAAAGTAAAACTATAAGAACAAAAGTAGCAGGTAGTAATGTAATAAATAAAACCATGCTATATTCAATTTTAATTACTACCAATAACACTATCGTTGATACCAAATATGATGGAAGAAAATCTACTAAAATAACGACTCTAATAATTTTACTAGCGAAGTGGGAAAACTGAAACCTAATTGCAAATTCACTTTGGGACGGTACTCACCCAAAGTGTCAGGTAAATATGCCAACCGTAACGTGCTCAAGAACAGGCCTACAAGAATGAATGAAAAAGAGTTAGTATAGTGAGAAAAAAAAATATTAAAAAAAATACTTATCCAGATTATCATGTAAATGATCTAGCCGATACTGGTATTTGAACATCAGTAGACGATTTTAGATTTTGGATATTATTAAATAGTATAATAAATTTGCCCCAAATAGTATTATCATCCAAATATAGTAATAGTGCCGATCTTATCCGGATCAGCAATTAACATGTTACCTAGCATATTAACTTATTTTCTAACACTACTAAGCCCGACACGTTGACAGATTTTATTTACTTGCGTGGGTAATACAAACCAAAAAAGGATCTATGATTTTGTAAATAAACAAAGTGCGTGAAATAAAAAATTGGGATTAGGGTCTTAAGGTTAGAGACTATAAGGTTAGAGTGATGCTTACAATATATAAGATTTTATTCCCGTTATTTGCACCAAGATTTATTTAAATATTAGTTTTTGCCTTTTTTTTCGCGCTTTATCGTGCTGATCTGGAATAGTCAAATTTTGTACTCTCCGATTAGTTATTTCCTCCTCAGGAGTTTGTATTACCCGCAAAATAAGCAGATGCCACGTTGACATGCTATCTAAGAATTTTATAATTCTTACCTCTTTACGTGTATCGTTAACGGGCGATTATATATTAATCACCAAGTTTATACAGATTTTAACTACCATATTACTACTATTAACCCAAATGACCTCCAAATGACTATAATCATTTGGTCACAAGTCATTTGCAAATGATCCAAAATTCAAATGACCTATAATTACCAGTCATTTCAGGTTCATTTGAGGTCATTTAAGAATTTTTCAAATAACCAGGTCATTTAACATCACTAATCTATATATTCGCTATAGTAAAACTGTCCAAAGGAAAATATAGTAGCCCTGTAAAAATCCCGTAGGTTAGATATATCCAGATACATCCAGATATATTTATATCTGGATATATATTTATATCTGAATCAGGAACAGTGATTTTTTGTGTTTCACATAATACCATAGAATTCACATAAATGTGCTTATATCACATAATTTGGTGTTTTCACCGCAGAATAGCACATAATGTGGCGATTTCACCGCAGGATAGCACATAATGTGGCAATTTATAAGAATTGTTACATAATTTGCCAATTTATTAGACAAAGTCTACAGATCCGGTATCTCTCGACATAGAATTTGAATGAACTCAAATTACGAGCAAACAAAATCCAGAAAGTTCCGAAAATTTATGCCACAAAATCATACATAAATTTGGTAAACATGCCACAGAATCTCATATAATTTGGTCAAGTTACCGCAGAATCATGCATAATTTGGCAAATATGGTTCACATCACATCACATAATTTAAATTTTGTCATCACATAATTTTGGTTTTGTTACCGCAGAAAATCACTGTTCCTGATCCGAATATATATTTATATCTGGATATATATTTATATCCGGTTATAAATATATATCCGAATATAAATATATATCTGAATTTATTTATTATATTCGAATTTATATTATATCTGGATACAGATATTTAAAAAATTGAATCCGGATTTATTTAAAATCCGGATTAATCTAAATATAAATATATATCCGGATTCAACTACTATCTCTAATTAAGACAATTACGAAGTATTAATATAAAGACAGTATATATTTTTCAAAATAAGAATAGAAACCCAATAACTATCGTAGGTTTCCGAAAATAAGCTATCTCCAAAAGAAGCTACCCCCAGATTTTCAAAAAATTTTTTAAGAAATCGTTAATAGTCGCTATATATAAAACTTTTTTTACTATATAAACTTTAAAAGTTTGATTAAGTAAAGTTGTTTAGCACAATGAAATACACTTATAATAAAAATTTTATAGCATTTGGACAACTTTTTATTAGTACGTTTTTCAATTTTTTGAAAAATTTAACAAGCTACTCCCATGATTTTTTGTATAACTTTTTGGCCAAAAAGAGTAGTTTATTTTCGGACAAATACAATAGAGTAGGCTGTAGTAGAATTTGAGAATGAAGAGGATAGAAAAGCAGCCTTAAAAAGAAAATTAAAATATTTCAATTATGTCTTGGAATAGAAGTATATATCACTTTATAAAAAGGATAACGATTATTGAATATCATATGTAATAACAGCAAGAAACTCTTCAGGAACATACTGCTTACAGACAAAGGTAGAAAAATCTGATAAAAAAGAAGTATACGAGAGAAAGAGGCCAAAAAAGAAATAAAAAGTTAGACAAAAGAGAAAGAAAAAATCAAGAAATCCAAAGTCTTGAAGAACTAGTACAGAAGCTAGCAGAAGAGATCAAAAAAAATTATTATAAGAGCTTTCAAACAGCATAAAGCTAGAGACAGCTTTGTCCCAATACTCCTAAATTGGGCACTACAGTTGACTAGGGATGGTAAAGTCAGTTCAGGTCCGGTCTTGGTCCTAGGACCTGTAAGTCCTATCACATGGACCTAAGGACCAGGTCCTCATATAATAAGTTCTAGAACTTATACTCGACCAATAGGATTAAGTTCTTGGACTTAGTTCTAATACTTTCTAACCAATTAAAATTCTTTGTTTACTATTTTATTACTAATATTTTTAAGTTCTAATATATTTTATATTAGGACCTATTGTGGACCTATGGACCTAGGTCCTAAAATTGGGACCTAGTTTTTAAAGACCAGGTCCCAAAACCAGGACCTAAAGTCCCGGACTTAAAGACTTTACCATCCCTACAGTTGACACAAAGATTATAGCCATAGAGAATGGGTTCAGCTCTATGATAAAAGAAAACAAAGAAAAAAAACACATGATTAAGAAGAGCATTTTAGAATAAGGGAAGAAATTAGAGTGGTTAAAGTTAGAACACTGATATTTATTACCTAATATCTATTTACTATAGAGGCTTATCCCTCACCCCCAGGTAAGATCTATAAATAAAATTTTAGCTAATCAAATTTAACTAAAATAAGATTTTTCTTGACCCCCACCCTCTAAAATATGATTTAATAAATATTAGCGCCTTTAGGGGTACACAATATAAATGGAATTAAGAAAAATTCATATAGGTTACAAGAGTTAATTGACTTTAGTAAAGAACCTGATCTTAATATAATAGAAATTATAGAGACAAATGTAAGAGAAAGGGAAACAGAATTCATGGAAATACAAAGAAAATAATATAGGGATTACTAGTCAAATTCAGAACAAGATAAGCACAAAGGCTCAGGAGTTGGTCTTTTAGTAAATGGACTATGAAATAAATATATTACAAAAATAGAACGACCAAATACCTATTCACTCAAAGTAGGCTTCACTTTTAGGAAAGCAGCTATCATATGTTAGATTATATACCTCCTACTGAATGACAAGAGTTGCAAAATGAAATACAAAGAACAGTAACAAAAGATATTTGTTTAGCAAAAAAAACCATATTCTTTATTATAATAAGAGATTTTAATAGAATTATGGATATGGTATTAGATACAACAAATACTATATTCAAGAAACCGAAGAAACTACCGTTAACAGAATGTCTAAGAAGCACAGATTTTGTAAAAGCATTTCATCACACAGGCATAACACAAAAGTTAGTTTTTTTTTTTTTTTTTTTATATATATATATATATCTAAATGGTATGACTAGAACAAAAATCAACCAAATTTGGATCTCTAGCTTTTTAAAATTAGAAGTAGAAAGAAATGATATTGAAAACTAGAGTTTTGTGACAAGCAGTGATCATAATTTAGTGTGGGCAGAAATAAACACCTCAGTAGTATTAAGATATACACAAAAAATGAGAGAAAAGATGAACTTTTCTAAAAGAAGAATCTTGCTTTACAAAAAAGTGACGGAAGAATTATGAGAGGAATACAAGTCATTCTTAGAGAAGAGATTAGAAGAAGAAACAAAAGTAAACAGCAAAGCTAAGGTGGGAAAAAAGAAAGGTAAAGAGTTCATGAATATAAAAGTGACAATAAATGAAAAATGTGAAGAGATTGAAAAAGCGATCCTAGAGGCAGCAACAAGACACATACTCTCAAAAATATTAAAATATAAACCAGAAAAGGTTAAGAAGCACATCAATTGCTCCTCCTCTTTAGGGATACGAAAAATTTAAAAGGCTTGCAAAACGTGCAAAAAGAAATGAACCAAAACTTAGATGAAATAGATAGATTTCTGATAAATACACAAATACATAACATTAACATAAGGTATAGCACATTAGTACTATAAGTAAAAAAAAAGGTAGTCTAAAGAATAGATTGAGCAAGCATGAGGGTAAATTAAAGCTCTAAAACAGAAGTTTAAGGAGGAAAAAAGAAAAAAAATAGAAAAGAATATTGTAGATAATATAGAAAAAAGGTATAATATGATCGAAAAGAGCAAGAAAATAATATTAAATAGTATATTGGAAAGGCTCTAGAAGAAAATAATTATAAACAAAAGTGCTAAAAAAAGAAAATATCCCAATCACACATTAGTGAATTGACTCGATTATATGATACTCGATCATTGATCGACTTGATCAATGATCGAGCACCAATTAATGGGCTCGAGCAATAATAGGTCAATCAATGATCGATTATACTGATCGATCAAATAAGTATATTTGATCGATCAAAATATTTTTTTAAGGGTAGGGTCAGTTGCAAATATTTTTCGTGTAACATGCATTACACAAATAGAAATCGAACACGCATAAAATCTTATAACTGATAACTGATACTATTAAATATACATCGTTAAAATTTACTTTTACGCTGTGATCTAAATGACTTGGAAGGTATGTAACGATAATTATTTTTTTGTTTTATTGTATTTTCATGAAAATAACCACAGATATATCTAATATATCGATCTCTGATATAACGAACCTTTTTATAATGAACTCTGGATATAACAAACTCAAGATTTCTTATTTTAATATTAGTTCGGTATAACAAGAGCTACGGCTCTTAAGAAAACATAGTAATTCTATATAACAAACTTTTTTTTTGACTGTATACTCCTTTTTTTTTTTTTTTATTGCTTGTGCTATGCTTTTTTTTTTATTTTTTTCTTTTTTGCTAACAAACTTTTTTTTTTTTTTATATACTGTATATCGTATCATCGTTGTTGTTTGTTGGAGCTTTTTTTCGTCACTTTACTGGGGTTCTACGTCGCTTTCTAGTACTGTGCCATGTCGCATTGCAATGTCATGTTGCAGTTCGTTGGTGTTTTGTCGTGTTGCATTACTAGTTCGCATTGTGTTGGTTCCGTGTATCAGTATCATTTCGTGCTGCATTTCAATGGTGTCAGATATTTGGCATTGTGTTTGTCTTCCCTTTGCTAGTGTTGTAGGTCATTGGCAGTGTATAAAATAGCAGAATACGGCAGCAGTGGGTTTAGATTAGGGTTATAGATAGATTTATAGTAAGGGTTAGAATAGAATTAGAACGTTAGAGCGGGCTTAATGACAAGGTTAAGATTAGATAGTAGTGCATAAGAGTTAGGATCATGTTTTGATAGTTATGCGGGTCTAGTTGGAGGCTAGGGTTAGGTTACAAGGTAAATTAAATTTAAATTAATATTAGTTGCAGGGCAGATGTTTATTATTAATGATGTTATTGTATTTTTAAAAATGGTTTTGCGCATTATATAAATAAATATGAAATTAATACGAAATAAATATGAAATAAATATAAAATAAATACTAATAAATATCTAATATCAGGTATAGAATAAATGCGAAATAAATAATTTTATAAAATAAATATAAATAACTGATAGTAAAGCAGGGAAGTCTAATTGTGAAATAAGATGCCTATGAAGGTTACACAGCTGTAATTTTTAATTTGATAATCGATCAATGATTAACCCAATGATTGATCGATTATATATGCTCGAGCTTATAAATTATATGCTTGATCGTTTATACTCGATTAAAATACATAATCGATTTTTGATCGATCATTGAAAATTTTTTTTAATCAATCATCGATCAACGATTTTTTTGTTGAGTCAATTCACTATCACACATAGAACATTGATAACAGCAATTCAGAAAATAGCAACATTTATTTGAAGAGCTTCCAGAAGATTGAAGAAGTAAATACTCTCCAAAAGAATAGATTAACCCAGAATGGTATAAAGAAGTACTAGAACCGATTCAAAAGGCAAAATGGGTTGAGAATCTTAAATTGGCAAAGAAAGAAACAGCTCTAGAGCTGTCGGGTATTAGTTATACTATGATACAGAAATCAGGACCCAAAGCAACAAGAAAATTTCTGGCTTTGCTAAATAAGGTTCTAAAGTATAGTATATTTTCGAGAAGATGAAAGTTGGGCCTAGAGCTTGTACCCGTATAAGCGTTACCCGGGTAACCCGGTTAACACCTGTCAACCGGGTCATAGCTATCGTTAACCAGGTGACCCGGATAAGCATGATAATGTGACGTACAAACGTATGTACAGTACGTATGTCCATTGGGAGTGAGGTCATTTTAAATATTATTATTTAAACCCAGTATATTTTCTGACGACCTCTAGCCGTTGGAGAATAAACTGATTATGTTACGGCTATTATCATGATTCTCGGGGCACCTGTAAAATTTGCCGAATGATTTTTAGGCCGGTTAAACTTATATATTAAATTTTATACATAAAAATTAAATAAATTTATCAGTTACCATTATCATTATATGTGGTTTTTTTAAAAAAAAATGCATATAAGAGAATTTATGAGTTTGCATCAACCAATCAAAACAAACTGGGTTACCCGGATTATTAAGATGACCCAGTTTATAATGTTGTAAATGGGTGAGTAACCCGGAGCTTAATTTTTTAACGGGTACAATCTCTAAAAAATTTACATACCATTAAGAGCTACCTCAATTTTGCATTAGCCAATCAAACAAACCGGGTCAACCAGGTCACCCGGGTAACCCAGATTTTTTAAAACAATCCGGTTTGTGACCCGGTAATAATCTGGTAAACGGGCGGGTTATCCGGAATTTGAAATTTATTTCGGGTACAACCTCTAGTTAGGCCTAATCTTTCAATTTTCAAAATGTCAAAATGGAATTTCTTGTTAGCAAGCACCAGGCCAATAATATTACTAGAAACTTTTCGAAAAAGTCTAGTACGAATAGTCCAAAAAAAGCTTAGCAAAGTGTTTCTGAAACACAATGAATAAGCAACAATAGATGCAATAACCAAATAAAATGTATTAAATAGAACTAGAGTAGACAAAAAGACAAAAAGCAATAAAAATCAAAACAAATAAAATTAAAGGTAGAGAATACTATTTTAAAATTACATATAAACTTAATAGTAAATTGTTTTTATATTTAATTTTATAAAAAATTATATTAAGTAAACTAATTTTAATTCTTAAGAAGAGTTTGTAGAGCAGAATTTTTTAATTCTAATGATATTAAAATTATTAAATTTGGTTAAAAACTTAGTAAGATATAAATTTTTTTTTTTTTATATCAAAGTTCCCGCTTTGGGTAAGAGTTTATTTAATCAAGCCAGTGGATCAAGGTCGCCTCTTTGGGCGCCCCACAATTGTTACATTGAATGAGAGTACAACTAGCTACACGTACAACTTTTGGTTGTCTAATTAAAGTAGTCCGCCCGAAGGTTCTACACTAGTTGCCATACCAACAATCCAACTAGGGGATTGCCTATTTAAACCTTCTGGTCCAAGCTTCGCATGTCAATCCTACTTGTGATCAGCTCTTCGATACATTAGTCAATTGAAGACAGTCCCGGATGCTAACTACATTCCTTTAGGACTAATTTATCTTTGCGTTACACTTGGTAGAGCAGTCCCTGTCTCACACAGGTATTACCTACACTTCGGTAACTTACGAACTTACCGAGGTAAGCAACTTGCCGTCAGGAATACCTAACCGCTATTATTATCTACTTCTGCCCTTGTAAGGTTCACTCCAATTCCAGTACCGACTATCACTTTTCTATCGGTCTTTTACCAATACATCCCAGACTTCCAATCCAGTTGGCCCGGAAGAGTTGATCTACCCGGTATTAGGTGCCATTATAGTTTTTCTCCCCCTGGTACCTACTTCTATAACATAGGTCCTTTTCCTCCAGTACCTGATCTGGCGGCCAGGTTGGTAGACCTTGTCTCTGAGGTCGACGTCCAGTTTTTCGGCTCCGGTCCAATATTCCGGTTTAGTAGCACCATCAAAGATCTTTGCTACTTTCTTACTCGGGTCTTGCCAAATAGGTTTCTGTTTTCCCAGTTTATCTGTATTACGAGGCACAACTTCGCCTGAAAGCTTCTATTCGAGATGGTTATCAAGGACTACAGATGATGTACCCAACCGATCGACAAGAAACGGTTACCAGAACACAGGTCTATTTTTCAAAAGCGTTGTCAGTGGGATTTGAACTCTAGCCCTGCCACTTGGGGGTAACAACTTACCAACTTCTCTAAGTCGCCATACCCTAGTGAGATATAAATTTTTAAAAATGGGAAAATAAATTTGTCGCACCCGTGACATGTCGCACCCCCTGGTTCAGCCAATCAAATCACACGATTTTAAAGACAAAAAAATTTTTTTTTAAAAATTAAAAATTTTACATAATAAAGTTTAAAATTTATATCCCTTAGATTGTAGTAGAACACAGGCAAATTTGCCTGCGTTTTTGCACTTTTTTAGCTCTGATTTACTTTTTTAAAATACTAAAATAATTAAATAAAACTTTGTACAATTATATTTGAAAATAAGGATTACTTTTTTGCAAAATTAGTTTTTATATTATAAGAAAATAAATTATAGTTACATATAAGCTGAAAATAGATAATTTTAAGAAAAAATTTTTTTAAAAAATTTTATTACAATTTTTCTGCGATCTTATTTAGTTTTAGTTTTAGAACTATAGTTCTTAAGACAATATTGTAGTTTATATAAAGGATGACAACTTTCATTATTGCAACTTTAATGATTTACTTGTAAAAATTAAGACTTGTATTAGAAGTAAAGATTTTTTTTATAGACGGGAACATATAAAATTTGAAAAAATCTAAAGAAAAATTTTAATAGTAAAAATGCCAATACAAGAACTTTAAACATTTATTATATTAAAGTTTTCTAATGATTTTAAAAAAATTTTATAACAAAGTTACTAAAACAAAACTTAAAGAATATTTTTTACTTAGAAAAGATATGGCTAAAATCAATATTTAAAATTTTATTAAAAATTTTAAAATAC
>QKWP01000624.1:155975-184304 GCA_003550325.1 Gigaspora rosea
CCCACTTTTTGAAATTTCGAAAAGTCCAAGGGACGTCATACATAGTACCAAAACAAAAGGAGTTTGTAGGAGTTACGCTGTATAGAATAGTATATTCAACCAGGTCTCTACTTCTATTTTCATATCTATAGGACTTGACAAGGCTCCAGAGTTTCTCTACTACATCTTTGCTCAATAGTACCATAGCCCGCCTAGATGCCTCACTTAAAAGTCTGCAAGTCTGTTTCATCTCTATTTCATGCGCAGAACATCCAGTGAATGGACTTTGTACCCGACAGCAGCTTGGTGAAGTTTTGTTGTATTTGAATATACTAACTATAGAGTTTTCGTAGGTCGATGTTCTTGGAAATTTTGGTACGAGGGATCGTCAGAAAGAGTTGTTTTATTATTTGACTTTTAATTTTACGTTTAATGGTTTTTTGTATAAATAAAACAATTTATCTACTATAATAAAAATTTGAACTATTATTATATTTTAAAAAAATATAGTTGTATATATTACAAAGTTTTTCTGAATTAGCTCAAAATTTTTTGGGTTGTACAAAATCTCTAATTCTAATTGGTCAATTTGCATAAATTTATAAGTTAATTTTATACTAAATTTTAATATTCAATTTTTAAAGAGAATAGAAATTTGTCGCATTCGCAACATGTCACACTCCCGATTCGGCCAATCAAATTGCATAATTTTGTAGACAAAAAATTTTATTTTTTAAAAATTCAAAATTTTACTAGTAAAATGTAAAAATAAATAAACGATATCAAAACATATAATGTAAAATTTTGTTTTGAACAACTTTTTCTAAGTCATAAGTATACATGCTGGCAAAACCCGGACAAATTCCAAATAATAAAAAAACAATTGCTATTTATAAAAGATTAAATCAAATAAATAATCTTAATATTTTGTAAATATATTATTTATAACTATAAGAATATATATGATTTGTTTAAATAAAGATTATTAATAAAGTTTTTGAGATATTAGTTATACTAGAATTTGGGATTTGGGATTTGGGATGACGGACAAATCCCAAACTATAGTAAGTCGGGATTTTGCCAACATGTATAGTCATAAGGATAGATTATCTTAGTAAAAAAACGTTTTATAAGAAAGAATTTTACTAACTATAACCGGCAGTGATCATTACCAGTGTGTAATTAACCAATAAATTTGCAGGATCATGTGTAACGTGCAAATCAGTTTGTGTAACAAAAATAAAGATTTTTTTTTAAAAAAATGCTAATATCTCAAAAATTCGTCTATGAAACTACCTTTGACATTCGAACAAAAAAAATTCCTTATTAAATTTTGCATATATCAGACACCCTGCTAAAATCCCAGGCCTCACCCTAACCCTAAAGTAAATGAAATGAACTTTTTTTTGTTTTATTGTTATTGGTTAATTACATACCGGTGATGATCACCGCCGTTTATTTGTAGTTAAATTCTATAAGAAAAATCAAAAATTTTGAATGTTAGCATATATAAACCTTTTTTTTACTAATATAAATCTATCTTTGCGTTTAAGAATTATATGTAAAATTTTATGCTAAACAACTTTTTCTAAGTTAAAAAGGTAGATTGTTTTAGTAAAAAAAAAAGGTTTATATGTGCTAACTTTGGAAATTTTTGATTTTTCTTATAAAACGTTTTTTTTTACTAAGATAATCTATCTTTATAACTTAGAAAAAGTTGTTCAGAATAAAATTTTATGTTATATGGCATGCTATTTTATCCCTTAGATTGTAACACAGGCAAATTTGCCTGTGTATTTTAAAATTTTTAATAAAATTTTAAATATTGATTTTAGCTATATCTTTTCTAAGTAAAAAATATTCTTTAAGTTTTGTTTTAGTAACTTTGTTATAAAATTTTTTTAAAATCATTAGAAAACTTTAATATAATAAATGTTTAAAGTTCTTGTATTGGCATTTTTACTATTAAAATTTTTCTTTAGATTTTTTCAAATTTTATATGTTCCCGTCTATAAAAAAAATCTTTACTTCTAATACAAGTCTTAATTTTTACAAGTAAATCATTAAAGTTGCAATAATGAAAGTTGTCATCCTTTATATAAACTACAATATTGTCTTAAGAACTATAGTTCTAAAACTAAAACTAAATAAGATCGCAGAAAAATTGTAATAAAATTTTTTAAAAAAATTTTTTCTTAAAATTATCTATTTTCAGCTTATATGTAACTATAATTTATTTTCTTATAATATAAAAACTAATTTTGCAAAAAAGTAATCCTTATTTTCAAATATAATTGTACAAAGTTTTATTTAATTATTTTAGTATTTTAAAAAAGTAAATCAGAGCTAAAAAAGTGCAAAAACGCAGGCAAATTTGTCTGTGTTCTACTACAATCTAAGGGATAAAATGAAATAGCAAACAAATGTCAAAAAAGACAAGAAGATTTATAAGAAATATTCAAAATGCTGAACAAAGTATGATTTGGAGTGCAAGAAATAGAATGCAGAAATAGAATGATGATATGGAAAATATAGCATAGGATATGCTATACAATTATCTAAACTTTGATAGCAGACCTCTGCACAGAAGCAAAACTATAATAAATTCAAAACCAAAGTCTTCAAAATAAAATATCTACTAAATAATTTACTAATATTAGAGAATTTGTATAATAGAGACAAGAGAAATTACAAATTGAAAAGTGCAGAAGATTAATAATAAAAATAAAACAAACAATCACTGAACAGAATGTAGCAAAAATAAGATAATAACAGATATACTAATAAAAAAAATGGTTACAAAAATACTAACAAAATCAAAGATCTTTGACAAAAATAAACTAAGAAAGATTTTAGATCAATTGGTAGAATATAAAAATAAAAATGAAGGTAAATAAATCTGTTAATGGAAATCATAACAAAAAAAATAGAAAAGATATAAATAAAGTGTTTGGCAAATATGAAGAAAAACACAATCTATGTTGCTACATTTTATATAAAATTAACAAGAAGCTACAAGAAGAAATATAGAAAGTATGATGCAAACAAATAGCGGAAATAAGAGATAATAAAAAAAAAGAATTGCAATTAAACAAAAAGCAAGTTCAAAAAACTGAAGAAGTTAACAAAAGAAAACAAGATGAAGGTGTAATAAGAAGAACAACAAAGAAAATTTATAATTAATCACCAAAAATCATAAATAGTATAATAACAAAATCTAAATAAGGTTTAGCGATTCTATTTAGTTAAATATAGGTCGCAAGTGGAATGTCTATAAAGTGTCAGTCTGATCTTTAGTTTTTAAAAACAAGTTGTGTACAAATATCTGTATAGATATAAAGATATATAATAAAAGTTAATAAAAAACTAAGAAAAGATTTTGTATTATAGTATAGTAAGAACCTTATATATAGTTTTTCTAGTCCTTTTTGGATCTAGTTGGTTATACTATATTATATAACTAGATCATTTAATCAGAGAGCAAATTAGCAATATACTTAAAAAAATTTTCTTAATAAAATTTATAAAATATATTTTAAAAAAAATATTTTATAGAAAAGTATGGTAACTTAAAGAAGTTGATAAGTTGTCACTCCCAAGTAGCAGGTTTAGTGTTCAAATCCTACTAGTAACACTTTAAAAAATAGGTCTGTGTTCTAGTAACTGGTTCTTAATGATCAGTTAAGTATATTATCTGTAGCATTGGTTTTACTATTTCAAATAGGAACTTTTTGATATAGTTGTATATCTGATATATAGACAAATTCAAGAAACTAGAGAAACAGAAACCTATTTGGCAAGTTCCAAGTAAAAAGATGGCAAATATTTTTGATAGTGCTACCAAAATCGAAAAACCAAAAACCAAAGCCAAAAACCTAAATAACAATGAACTTTGGAAGAGAGGATGCACCAACCTAATAACCAGAGACACACCAAAGAAAAAGTATCTATATTTCAAAAATAGGTACCAAAAGAAAAAAAACTATAATGGCACCTTATGCTAGGTAAATTGATCCATCTAGGCTAACTGGTTTGGAATACTAGAAAAGGACTTAAAGAAAGGATGCTGGGATCAGAGTAAACATTATAAGAGCAAAAATAGGTATTGGTAAGAAAACAGTGGTAACCCTGTCTTGCAAGTATTGGTCTCGGCTATAGTGACAATTACTGAAGCATAGGTAATATCTGTATGAAACAGAGAATGATCTACCAAGAGTATAAAGGTCATTTTGTTTTTTTTTAGCAAAGAGAAGCAAAACCAGTTTTTGCCAATTATCTTGGCATCCAGTAGACCAATTTGAACAAACTTTTTTTAAAATGAAGCTTTTAGTAAAACGTATCTAACAAAAAAAAGTTCATTCAATTCTGATCACTAGATCAAAAGTTATTTAAACAAATAAATTTTATTATTTTCAGCAAGTTGGACCAAAATTGGTCAAAATCCAAATCCAGTTATGACCTATATGAGAGATGTCCGGGGACCTCTACCAAGTGTCCCACAAGGATAAAATAGTCCTAAAGGGATACTTATTAATAGTATCTGGGACTGATCTCAACTGACTAATATATTGGAGAACTGTACTGGTAAAACAAGTAGAATTGGCAGAAGGAACACTAGAAGAACAGGAACCAGAAGATTTAAATAAACAACCCTCTAGTTGGGTTGCAGGTATGGCAACTAGTGTAGAACCTCTAGGCGGACTACTTAAATTAGACAACCAAAAATTGTACATGTAGCTAGTTGTATCCTTATCTATGTAACAAATGTTGGGTGCCAAAGAGGACCTCTTGATCCACATGCTTGAATAAAAGACTTATCCCCATAGCATAGAGATGGGCACCATGCACATGACTGCATGCATGCATGCAATTAATTCTGGCCAGCATTAAGAAATTAAATCATAACTTTGGTCAAAACATGCATGCATGCATGCAAAAAATGCATGCGCATGTGCATGCTAAAATGAAAATTTTGTATTTTGCCCATCTCTACCATAGCAGGAACTTTGACATAAAAAAAAATTTTTTTATAAATAAGGTATACCCCATATTCTTAATAAAATTTTATTATATTTAAAAAATTGTAAATGTTTTTACAGGCAAATTTGCTGAAATACAGTTTAAGGGATAAGAAAATAACTCTGACATATTGAACAATCTATATACATTAGAACACAAGCTACATATGGTTAGTAGTGCTCCTATCAGACCGGAACCAAACTTTTGTTAAGTTTGAGTCTAGTTTGATTTCCAAACTTTTGTGTTTCAAACTTTGAGTTTGGTTTGGGTCTGGTCTGAAGTTTGCAAACTAATGATTATTCGTATTAATGTTGATAAATTTGAATTTCTTGCCAGGGTTTACTCAAGTCATTTGATTTGTAACCTGGTTACAATTTATAATATTTATCGTCATGCAATTTGATTGGCTACCTACCTACTGCGGCATAAAAAAATTAGGAATCTAAAGCATTACGACAAAATAACTCATAAGATTATTCATTTTATTTTAATATTGAAAAATAAAAATCCTGTAGGCTTTCTAAATTTTTGTCAATAAACTGTATTATGGGTTACGTTTATAGCACTAATTAAAAACCTTAATTAAAATGAATAACTTTTCATTGATTTAAATCAATTATTGGAGCGCATCGCTTACGCACTATATCTCTAATAATATAAAGTATTCTGATTTTACACAAAAAAGTATGACTCAATAATTATACAAAAAAAACAACTTTTTGTAATAAGCTTATGCGTGAATTATTATTATTATTATAAGAAACCGATCAGCAAAAAGAATCGGCTGGCTAAACCAAAATTTAGCTTTAGCCAATTTGGCCAGATCACTATGAACATGATCACTTCTCTTTCTTAGTAGAAGCTTTAGTTTTTTTGGTACCGCGGAATTTCTTGGCGCGGTTCTTTCTTTCTTTACGTTGTTTTCGGGCGGTTTTCTCTGGTTCAGCAAGTTTGTGCTTTAAAAAGAGATGTTTTATGAAAAAACATTAGATTTTAAGAAAATTAATCCAAAATATTCCGCATCGTAATTACCCTGACAAGTCTATATTTCGGTTCAAATTTTTTAGCAGAAGGAAGATCATCGTATATTAGACCAAATCCTGTTGATCTGCCTCCTCCAAAAATCGTACGAAAGCCAAAGACGAATATAGTTTCCTTATCAGCTTTATACATTTTAGAAAGTTTTTCACGAATGTCATCTTTGGACAAATTTGCAAGACCAGGGTGAATAACGTCTATCACCATTTGTTTGCGATTTAAAAGACGGTTGGTAAGGAATTTGCGCGTTCGTAATGTTACCCCGGCCGCATCAGCCTATATTTCAAAAAAATGTTATATTTAGTATAGCATTCATCAAAACTTTACATTTTAGTTCTAAATTAACTGATAATTGTCGGTTTCAATTTCAACTTTTATAAGTACCATTTTGGTGACAAAATTTCTGTTCGTTAAAAAGACCGATGAATGTAAAAGAGGAAGAACTGTGATTTTTTTTTACATCATTTATAAACGTTGTTGATTGGTTGATCAGATTATCAAAAAAATTTTTTCTAAATTCTAAATCAAAATAATTAGATGTCAGAAACCACTGATTCTTCAAAACCTCGAAAGCGGTTTATAGGGAAGGCCGCTGCAACAAAGAAAAAGCAAGAGGATGCGAAAACAAGTAACATTGAAGATACTGCGATAATAGCTGTAGGTCTGAATTCGCATTTTTTTAAAAAAAAAAAAAAAAAAAAATCAATACATAAATATGCTTTTTGAAGAGATTATAAACCTGCTTAAATTACATATTAACAGATAAAACCAAATCAAGTCGAATTGCGAACCAAATTCCTCTCGAGATTCTAAATGACTCATTATTAAATAAAGCGATTGAACAGGTTTCAAATATAATCCTGATTTTCCACATTCTAAACTTAAATCTTATTAACACTAATAGTAATTCTCATAAATAAAGCTTCCCTCAAATTATAATTTTGAGATTCACAAAACAGTATGGCAGATTCAACGTTCAGGAGCAACGAAAGGTTTGGAATGCTCTGAAATTTTGAAAACTTTTTTATCCGTATAACCATACACACAATCAAAACGACTTTGTAAACTTTTCACATTAACAAATACGCAGTCGCGTTACAGTTTCCGGAGGGTCTTCTAATGTTTGCATGCACAATTGCGGATATACTTGAAAGGTTAGATTATCAAATGCACAACTTCGTAACCAAATTTTTATTAAATTTATTCTCTGCTTCAAATCGATATAAGATTTTGTAACGTTGAAACCCTTATTATGGGCGACGTTACGTACGGTGCGTGCTGCGTAGATGATTTCACCGCCAATGCGTTAGGATGTGATTTTATGGTCCATTATGGGCATAGTTGTTTAGGTTACTTTTGCAATAATATTTTGATTTGTGTTGTTTTTTTAAGATCAAGTTCTAAAGTAAATAAGTTTCCAACTTAGTTCCTGTGAATGTAACAACTATTAAAACGATTTATGTGTTCGTGGATATTGGAATTGATATTGAACATTTCTTGAGTACTATAATAAAGAATTTCGAACGAGGGAAAAAATTGGCAATTGTTGGTACAATCCAATTTGTTACGGCTATTCAGGTAACAAAGCTGCTGTTACTTAATGTAAGGTTATAATATACCTCGTGTTTAACACCAAATAATATCTATTCGTAAAAACAATGCCAATACAGGCAGTAAAAAAACATTTAGAAAGTGATTATTCGCTATTTGTACCTCAATCGAAACCATTGTCACCCGGAGAAATCTTGGGATGTACGTCACCAAAATTAGGCGAGCAAGATGCTTTAATGTAAATAATGTGTTTATAAGTTTAGTTATTACATTATAACCAATTTTGAATGTAATAGTGTTTGATTATTTATTTTTGTTTGTTCTTTTAGATATTTGGGTGATGGAAGATTCCATTTAGAATCAATAATGATCGCTAATCCTGATGTTCCATCGTTTCGGTAATCTGAATTCTAATTTTCTAATCATTTTTGAAATTATTAATCGCACTAGTAAAAACAAATCTTTATAACAATTCTCTACAGATACGATCCATATTCAAAAAAATTTACTCGAGAGCGCTATGACCACTCAGACATGTACGCGCTCCGTAAACACGCAATAAATTTGGCCAAAAAGGCGAAAAAATTTGGGTTAATCCTAGGAACTTTGGGTAGACAAGGAAGCCCCAAAGTTATGGAGGTATTTAAAGATTTCATTGAACGTAGTGATAGCGCCGGCTTGAAATTGTTGTTACATATTAAACCATGATCAGCCGTTGTTTAAATGATGAACAAACCGTCGCTATTCCTAACCAAATCTAATTAGTCATATTTCAAGTGCAAAAGAAGTTAAAACAGATAGCAAAATTTATGTTTGAACAGTATCTCGAAGAAAAAATTCGTTCTCGTGGGTTAGATTATATTTGTATCTTGCTTTCAGAAATATTTCCCGACAAATTGGAGCAATTTCAAGATATTGACGCGTAGGTTTTGTTATGTATATTCGTTCTCTGACTCATTTGATTCACAGGAAGGACTGATAAACCTATTTATTAAATTGTAGATGGATTCAAATAGCATGTCCGCGTCTATCGATTGACTGGGGTTATGCGTTTCCGAAACCGTTACTTACACCCTATGAAGCATCTGTCGTATTAGATGAAATCGATTGGCAGTCTATATATCCAATGGACTTTTATGCTAATGATAGTTTAGGACCTTGGACTCCTAACCATGGTAAGGGTAAACGCTGAATTTAGAAGTCGAAGGTAAATCGACAAATATGTAATTAAATTGCAATAATATAAATTTGAACATTTTTTCTTGATGAGTAAACGCATATGCAATGTATTGTATCCCTTAATAAAATTGCAGTTAAGCTGGCTTTAGCAGCCGATGCAATGTGATCGGCTGGCTAATGCGGCTAAAAGATAATTACGGTATTACTAGGTAACACGTAGCATTGTGTGTCCGGAGTAAGGTTCGGGGCACGGATAAAAAATTTGCATGCCTATATATGCATCCACTTATTTGCTATTCCGGATCAGCTCGACGAAGAATTCGAACACGCGTAAAAGAAGAAAAAAGCGAAAATACGCAAAAACTAATGTTTAAATCGATCTTGATGCACTAATTAAAAATGACGGGAATGAAATTTTACTTATATTAAGCATCACTCCAACCCTATAGCATCTAACGTTAAGGCCCTAACCCTAAATTTTTATCTCACGCACTTAGTTTATTTACAAAATCGGATTGCCTTTTTTGGTTTGTGTTACCCGCGCAAATAAGTAAAATTGGGCGTCTAAATTATCCCTTTATTAAAATTATTTCGACATCGAAATCAATTTTCCTTAGTGGCGAAATTAATTTTCTTAATTGTCGAAATTTTTAGTGAAATTATTTGAATTCTTTATGTCAGATAGTATAGATACTTTGTGGAATTCATATAAACTAGCGAAATTAATTTTCTTAATTGTCGAAATTTTTAGTGAAATTATTTGAATTCTTTATGTCAAAATACATTAGATAGTATAGATACTTTGTGGAATTCATATAAACTAGCAATGTCGAAATGTTTGGCGAAATTACTTTTTTAAAAATAATTTAGACACCCATGTATAGGCATGCCATTAGGTCAGTAAATTGAATACGTCACGTTGGGGGAAATTAGTACATGCGCTACAGTATTATCTGTTATGAAAATAAAGCTGATAATAAAAAATTAATACCGTATATTCGCGTAAGAATATACGAGCGTTATTTTGAGTACGCGCACGCGCGTTATTTCGAGACGTTCATGGGCGTCATTTTGAAACTATGCATCTTATTTTCGTGTAATATGATTTTCGACGCGGTTGCAAAAATATGCAGATACTGTACACATTACTTTATACATTGTGCATCTGAAAATATATGTCAGTTTACTTCGAATTTATTACATACTTGAACAAGAATGCAAAACATTTATCTAATTAATCTGTGTGAGTAATGTTTATTTTTTGGATTCCTGACAAGAATTTGCGAAACCTCCAAAAAACGATACAATTGATTCAACTGATTCAACTGAATATGATGTTAAAGATGAGAACAGATGAGAGCAAGCGCAAAGTATTAATATGCAATCAATAGATCATTTTCCAAATAGTATTTGGTCTTAAAAACCATATGTTACTAACACTAAAAATCATAAATTATCCTCTCTGTGCATCTAGAGTTTCTTGTTGAATTTCGAATAAATCAATAACAAAATTTGGAACGGTAATTGCATCAGGGGCCGCTACAACGTATCCAACAATATTTGTAGTTCTAACACCTGTAGCAGCATCTATAACTATAGGGGGTCCCAAAAAACAGCTGAAATTGGAATAGTCACTTGATAATTGAGAAGTCCCGCTCGTATGCAAGCAGTAGGGCTATCAGTACCATACAGCAAAGTGCCGAAGTCCCACTATAATATTGCAAAGTTACAACTTTAAAGCATCTGACATTTGATTATAAGAAAATACTAACATACATTTTTGACAGATACTCCTGGTAGATTAGGATTCGTTACTGCTACAAATCCTGGAGGTGCTGGATTCTCACGTGTCCATAACCTTGCCTAATATTTTTTTTTAAAAAAAAAATTATCTTAGAATGGAACTACAAAAAAAAAAATAAACAGATAACTAGACATACCAACATTGATCGATGTCCATTATTCCTAATAAAGTCAAGTTTTATACCAAACACGTATCGAACATATTGCTTGTGCATCCACAACTCACATCTTGTATTCCATGTAGGAATATCCTGAGCGTTGGCTATTTCCACAATAATTCTTGCATGGGAATAGCCCTACGCAAACATGTTATTAATATTGGAAAAGTGGCTCAAAATAAGTATATACATACATTTGTGTTGCTGGGAGGGGGGCCAGGATGCGGGGTGTTAGGTCGTGCAATATATGTAGAAGGTGGAATAATTGCAACTTCCGGTGCTATTTTTTCTACTTGGTTGATCGGGTTATAATGATCTATAAGAAAAATGTGAATTATTATTACAAGCCAAAGACCGAACTTGCTAAAAGGAATTCTTACAGGGTTGTCCAAGAACTTTTACCGGACCACCTCTTACACCATTGTTTGGAGCCTTAAAGCAATCCCACAATAATGATGCGACAGCTTCATGATCCATATTAGCCATTTCAACAATATACACACATCCCTGATCCCAACGAAATTTTTATATCCAACTTTTTCGTTTCGGTCAAGAAAAGTGTTGTAATTTTTCAATGAAATTCCAGAACCAATCTGTAGGGGCAAACTGTAGCCATATGAAGCAACAATTAGACAGATCTTAAAAGAATCTGCGTGAGGTATGCTTACCAATCTTCTCTCGGGTGTGTTTTCGGTAGCTTGGGATATTTGTGGAATACGTTATCAATTTTGGTTTGAAATTTTTTACCTATCGATTTCCAGAAAGAGCTTGAAGAAGTTAAGGGCATTTTGAAAAGGGTGTTTTGTGCAAAAAATGTAAAGATAAATGATGAAATGATCGTTTTCTTTTATTCGTCATTACATTTTTATTCGTCATTACATTTTTATTCGTCATTACATTTTATTCGTCATATTTTACAGGAGGGTGTCACGGTTCGGGGAGAGCTTAATGATGATATTGCGAACATAAAATTGATAAAGGAGAGTATAAATTTATTAAAGGAAAGCAAGCTTTATTGCATATTTATTATTAACAGTGAAGCAGCTCTGTTTATTACAGGTTATATGTTATATATGCGTAAATTCCTCCTTTGCACTCCAGCGGGAATTATCCTTTAAATACATTATCCTCTTCAACAATTCTCACGGTAAAAATGAAATAACTCAAGTGTGAGTTTACAGATTATGAAGTAATTTTAATGTGAAAATTAAGTAATAGGTTTAAACGTTCATTAAATGCAATCATGAGAAGAAAGGTAAGGGTTAATACGTAAGGGAAATAAAAATGAAGTAATGGTTCGCGGAAAAATGTAGTAATCGAACCGGGTACGATAGTAATCAGAGCTGGGTAACGTACGATCATCAAAATGTAGTAATAGGAGCCGGGTAACCGTACGATCATCAAAATGAGGCAATTGGTCGGAAGTTACTTCTTATGATGATTAGATCGGTAAATTTTGTCAAGTGACAAAATTTCCCGTGACAAGGGTCACCAAAATTCCGGGTGGGATGCGTCGGATATAGGTCGGCGTTTAGTCCAGGTTGTTAGCAGGTTCTATAGCAACATTATCAGCTGGGCATTTTTTTACTTAATGATGGATATGGTTTCATTAGTAAAATTTTTTATGATCTTGAAATTGATCAATTCCGATCCAGCCGACCATGATTCCGATGCACTCTGATGTATTCCGACCCTGAATTTTGGGGACCCTCCTGTATGAGTTTTTACATTTCTGCATTTATCGCTGTGTTACCTTGATCCGGTGATCATAGATGGGCAGTAAGACTGCAGTAAGTCACCGAGATCCACATCACCGTAGCACTGTTGCATCTAAAGTAGTCCCCTATCTAAAGTAGGGAACGTCTAAAGCGAAGACAACTTATATTGTTTAATAATTTAATTAGGATTAGAGCCACTTTAAAATAGAATTAAAATAGGTTTTAGATGGTTATATATATGCAAAATTGCCTTCCCGACATTTTTAATTACGGTAACCTATCCGAGGTAGGTTTAGACTGCCGTTTTTTTGCTTCATCTGACTGTGACGGAAATCAGATTAAAATGAAATATGTATAATATAACTTAGTATAAAAAAATTGACAAGCCATTGAAAAATAAAAAATTTTTGGGCGCATTTTTTAGGGTTAGTTAGAGGCTAGTTTTAGAGTAGAGTTTACATTACAATTATTACATTATTAAAGACCCTCCATAATAGTAGACCAAGATTTATTTACATGTTTTGATAGTGCTATACATATATACTATTTCAGTATTTGGCACTAGACCTTCCAATCATCAGATCTACCGGTATATCCGTACAATAGACTCATGAGTCTATTATTGGTGAAATGTAACAGACCTTTATATGACCCTTTAAGGTAGTTCAATCGTAAAGGACTTTTCATTAAAAAAACGCATAAAAATTGTAAAGAATCTTTACAAAAAATACAATTTTTAATTTAAATAATTTCAGTTTTTATAATTTGAAAAACTAATTTCACCAATTTTTTTCTATTAAAAATAAGACCCGTCTAATTCCAACCTTCTAATTCCTGTGCCGACAGCTCATATATCATGCGTTCGGTCTTTGCCGATTTTTACTATATACTCCATAACGTGATTTCAAGTATCCTTTTGCACTACCATTAGGATTCATTACTAGAACAAGGTAGAAACTTGTAAATCGGAGATTGAACCTATTTTTATTTGTTATTGAGATCTATTAATAGAGACGATCACCTTTGAGCATACTTATATAAGTGCTTAACTGGCACAACCGAAAAACATTGTTATAGTTCGAACTTTCGATCTGTAGTTTGTTATTTTTAAAATCAACATGGCAGCAGAATTAAAGAAAGTTAAGTTGACTTCTTCAGAAGGAACAGAATTTATAATCGATCGAAAAGTGGCAGAAAAATCAGTTCTACTGAAAAATATGTTGGAAGATGTCGGTGAAAGTGATATGGGTAAGAATTGCAGCAGTTGTTATTCGTGATAAACACATGTAAAGCAATAGTAGAGAGGCGTTATCTTTAAATATTGAGAGACAAAGATTAATATTTAATCTATGTTTACTTATTAAAGGTGCGTTTTATTTGTAAGATATTTTGGAAAACCTTACATTAGCAAATAAAAAAAGAGAAAGTTGAATAGACATTTCAGACAAATAATAATTTGTAAAAAAAGAATTCATATGGGCTGATTTTTGGAATTTACACATGTCTTTAAAAATGAATAGCTTTGATCTAGTAGATTTTAGCGATTTTATGATCGTTGGAATGTCCCATTAAGATGGTTTTTTTTTTGTGGCAAAAAATCATTTCAAAATGGGTCAATTGATCCAGAATTATTCACTTCTAAAGATATATATATATTATTAGTTGCAATAATTCCAAAATCAGTTGATATGTATCTAAGTTAAAAATATTAAAATTAATGAAATTTTCATTTTTTTTAATTACATCAAATGTTAGCGATACCTTTACCAAACGTTACCGGACCTATTCTCAATAAAGTTATTGATTACTGCACACATCATCGAGATGATCCGTTCGTGAGTCAAGAAGATGATAGCAAAAAAGTGAGCGATGATATTGATGATTGGGATGCAGAATTCTGCAAGGTGGATCAAGGAACATTATTTGAGTTGATTTTGGTAAGATTTATTTTTAACTGTTTTTATTGCAAGATGTATACATTATTATTATTATTATTATTATTATTTATTATTGTTAATGTTGATTTTAATTTTTATTTATTTATTTTAAAGTCTGCTAATTACCTCGACATCAAACCTCTCCTTGATCTTACTTGTAAAACTGTTGCCAACATGATTAAGGGAAAGACACCAGATGAAATTCGCAAGACTTTCAATATCACAAATGATTTTACACCAGAAGAAGAAGAGCATGTTCGTAAAGAGAATGAATGGTGTGAAGAACGATGATTTGCATTTATTGGTATGCATATATTTTTTTCATTTTGGGGGAAAAAGCCCTTAATATTTGATCGTAATTCGATAGTTTTTTTTCCTTTTTAGTATAAATATAGTATAAATATGGTGTTCATTTTTTTTTTTGGTTTTTTTTTTTTTTTTTTGATCCTGGTTCGATCAATACGAATAAATTAATAGCATATTGTCAGAATAAACACACTTTTTTGCGTAACATCAAATTGCATGAATCTGTTTATTCAAATGAATCATAATTACATTGAAAAATATATTGATGTTACACTGAATGTATTTATATATGCACAGAATATTCCTCATACAAAGATTTAAGAAACAACGGATATTTGAAACTGACACTGAAGCATATTGAAATACCAAACAGATTAATCTTTTATGTTTTCAGTAGTTCTTAGATGGTGATTCAAGACCTTTTCTGCTGTCAAAGAAATCCTTATTAATAGTTAAAAGCTAATATTTATAAAATAAAGTTCATTTAACATAATTATTAAATAGTGGTAAAAATAGAATGACATTCATATAAGAACGCATACTTTTGGATTTTCATGTTGTTTAACATTATTCCAAGGTTGTGGGTGACCAATCCTATTGACCATCACTTCCGGACTGTTTCGTAAAGTGTACATAGCATACCTATTATTTATGATCAAATTTATAACTATATATTAAAAATTTAAAAATTGACATAATCCAATTATAAAACTAAAACTAAAACTATGATGCATTTTATAAATCATGCGTTTTTTAAACATTAAAACATTGACGTTAAACAATTAGAAATTAAAAATATACAAAATTTAACTTTAAATCATAAATAAATTATCATTTTTAAATCATAGATAAAATTATTAAGAACCAAATTTTTTAACTAATCCTTAATAAATTAATACCGGTAGTAATAATACTTACAAGAATCCACCCCCAACACCACCGCCACAAGCGACAAATAGAGGAATGAGCTGTATACATACAGAATTAAAAGTCAAAAAATTAACCAATTAAAATCTTTAAAACCACGTAATCTTAAAAAACCACCAGATTTTAGTAACATCTAAAATAGCACTAGCGATATCGCGACAACCACATAACCAAATTTGACTGAAATTGTTTTTATGTTTATAAAAGATAAAAACAATTTCAGTAGGATTTATTATGTAGATATCACTAGTGCTATTTTAGATGTTATTAAAAATTCGGTGAATCCAAAACACATACAGCCGGATTCCTAGAGAAAAAAGTGGCAAATGAAGACATAATTAACACGTAACGATTTTTTGAAAAGGGAGAATTTGTCGTGAGAATTCAATATCTGTCACTTTTATAGTGTATGCCACACAATTCATGTGATTTGGTTTGCCATCGACTTTTAAAAAATCTTATAAAACGTTACACGAGTTTAAAAATACCTAAAGGTATCTAAAGGTATGTACTTATTTCATAATTTCAATATAATTGGTGTTCCAAAGTACAAAAATTTTAGTGGAACAAAACATGTAAATCAATCATTTCTTTTTATGATGCATAAATTTATGCATACTCATGTTCTCAAAACTTTGCCTCAGTCTAAAGAAATCTTAATGTATTCTAAAGATAACAATTTGTATAAATATTACCAGTTTGGTTGGTGCATTTATTAAGTTAGCTTCGTAGTACAATCAAGGGCGTACAGTTTCCTTAAACCTTCATAGTCCCAAGCCACTTTCTTTTTACCATATTTATACCGTAGTTCGTTTCTTTTAAGCTATTTTGTTTAAAGATAAAAGGCCTTCTATCCATCCAACTTTATTACTCTCTTTCGTCACAAGCAAAAGCAAAGCTTATTTTTTTTTTACCCATCTTCCTATTTCTTCTTATTATTACATCTTACTATTTCCCTTATTGATCAAATCAATTTCTCCACTTACCAAATATTAAAATGCCTGCTGACCAGCAACAAAAACCAACCCCAACCGGTTATGTTGGTAACTTAACTCCTCAACAAGAAGAAACCTTGACAAAGTTTCGTACCGAATTAAATCAAGAGGGTGTCTTTGACGCTAGTCGTCATGATGATGCTTGTCTACTTCGATTTTTACGTGCTAGAAAGTTTGACCTTGTTAAAGCTAAAAAAATGTTTGTAGATTGTGAAAAATGGAGGAAAGATTTCGGAGTTGACGAGTTGGTCAAAACTTTCGATTATAAAGAAAGAGATGAAGTAATGAAACATTACCCACGATATTATCACAAGACAGACAAGGAAGGACGCCCAATTTATATTGAAGAAATCGGGAGGATGGATGTGAAAGCCTTATACCAAATTACTACCCTTGAACGTCAAATGCAAAATTTAGTCGTCGAATATGAGAAACTTGCAAACTCCAGACTTCCTGCTTGCTCTAAAACAACTGGAAAACTTATCGAAACTTCTTGTACCATTCTTGATCTTAAAGGTGTTTCCCTACGTTCTTTTGCGAGTGTATCAAGTTTCGTTAAACAAGCATCAAATATTGGTCAAAATTATTACCCAGAACGTATGGGAAAATTCTATATCATTAATGCACCAATGCTTTTCTCTTCTGTATGGGGGTTTGTAAGACCTTTATTGGACGAAGTAACTGCTGCAAAAATTGTCATCTTAGGTTCGAAATATAAACCAACATTATTGGAAAATATCCCTGCTGAAAATCTACCTGTTTCTCTTGGGGGTACATGTGATTGTCCAGGAGGCTGTCAAAATAGTGATGCAGGTCCGTGGAATGAGGAGCATGTGCATGAAAATGGTCATGCGCATGAAAACTAGGGTTTTGACCCAAACTTTTTTTTTTTTCTTTTCGAAATTTGACATTTATTTCATAGTTTGGGTTGATTCTACTTTATTTGAACAATTAACCAATACCCAAATATATGTTGGCCAATAAAATTTGTTAAATCAATGTTATAATTATTAAAACTTTATTATTTTCATTTCGAATTAAGAACCTAAGGATGATTTAGCAGCTAACAGGTTTGGAAAAATCAGTACAGTTAGTTCTCGATGATTATATGATACCGATGGCACTTTGAATCATCTGTGTCATATCATCATCGGAGAACCTTCTGTACTTATTTTCATCTCCTCATTTTCTTAAAGGAAATAATCCTATTTCACATTGTTCAAGCCTACCTTCATTATAATTTTCATCACATGACAATGTTTTTTTTTCTTGTCCCAATCCCCCCCATTTTCTCGTTTTTCTCATATTAGAAAGTATTTTTTTTGTACATATCAAAGACTAAATACTTTATTTAATCTTGACGCTTAGCCAAGCATTTAAACATTCATATATTTTTATTATAGAGAGCCACGGGAAAATGTTAGAAGGGACTTATTTTGATTTATAAATTTTTTTAATATTTTGATGTACCAGTTTTATTTTTTTTCCTTTGATTTACACATTTTACCGTGGAGATCGAACAATTTTTTATTTGTAACAAAAATATAGAATAATATTTTTTGTCTAATTAAACTGGCTACATCTAATAAACAAATATAAACAAATGTGATAAATTAAAAGTTCTAACTAATGGATTTGTGCAACTATATTAGTTTAGTCTACGAGCGATGTATATCGTGATGAGATCGTGATGAGATTTCATTACGACGTCTGATCTACTTTATTTTTTTTTTCTTTTTCCACATAAAGTTACTATCAAAATTTGTCATTATAGTTATTCCTTTTAAAATGGAACCTGTAGTGTTCGGTCCTATTTCTGACCGTACCGAATGAATCGCATCATTATATAAAGTTAGCTTTGAAAGCATCTTTAGGTTCGTTATTTCTGTATTTAAGCGATCATGTGGCCGAACTGTAAATCAGATTTCAAGATCAAGTGTAACGTAACATAATCATGAAACCTTATTTTAGCAGTTCAGGCCACATGATCGACATAACCTGGCACAGAATCCATACGTGCAAATACTGTAATTAAAATTAGAATACCAATCAACATGCATGACGTATTTACTATGTACTAAATTTTATATGACATCTATGACGTATTACCTTTGACCTTCTAAATGTCGGCAACTCTAGCGTATATGTATCGACATACACCATCGAAATATCCGTATGAGTCGGAAAGTATTTGAGAAAGGTGTTATAACTTTAAATTCTTATCAATTTGTCAACGAAAAGAAACGGAATATGACAACTCACAAAGTGCCAATAGTTTATCATCAAGGATATAATATTGCCTTCTGGCACCTTGAAAAGGTTTGTGAATCTAATATAATTCAAATTTGCAAAAAAAAAAAAAAACTGGTTTACCAATCTTCGTCTTTTTTTCAGGTTCATCCCTTTGACACACAAAAATATAAACGCATTCATAGAATTCTTATTTCAACTGGTATTTTTGATTTAAACTCTTTTTATGAACCCTCGCCACCGACTCAAGTTGATTTAGCCAACCTTCATTCCACTCAGTACCTTGATTCCTTAAATAGTAGCTCTCAGCTACAAAAAATTTTAGAGGTACCTTTTGTGGCAATGTTACCACACGTTTTATTAAAGAAAAAAATTTTGGATCCTATGCTGTTACAAACTGGTGGAAGTGTTTTATCTGCAGGTGACTTTTATATCTTTAAGTCATAAATTGAAAGTTGTTTTTTTTTTATCACCTTTGAAATTTAATATTTTATTTTTATTTTTTTTAAATATGAGAACTGGCATTGGAATACGGTTGGGGAATTAATTTAGGAGGTAGGCTATTTATATATATATATATATATTTTTTTTTTCTTAATTAATCTGCTTTCTCTCATTCATTGTTATATTTTTTTTTGTTTAGGTGGTTTTCACCATGCACATCATGGTGGAGGTGGTGGCTTTTGTGTCTATGCGGATATTACTTTAATGGTGGAAAAACTACTAAGCAAATATCCAAATAAGGTTTCAAGAATTATGATTGTGGATTTAGATGCTCATCAAGTACTTAATTTGTAATTAATAATCTTTAAAAAAATTTTTATTTTCTCTCATTACTAAATATCTATCCATATATTTATCCATTTAAGGGAAATGGTTACGAACGTGATCTAGCCAATAATTCTAAAGTCCATGTTGTAGATGCATTTAATTCTCATATCTTTCCTCAGGATGATGAAGCTTTTGCATATACTTCAACACCAATTCCATTGTCAACACCTGATCTTAGACATGATGACAAGTATCTTCCTTTAATTCAATCAAATATATTTCAATCATTTCACAAATTTCGTAAGTTTTATTAATTAATATTGATTCTTATTAAAAAGAAACTTTATTCAGAATTTTTTTTTTTTTTTTTCATAAAACTTTTATTCAGATCCAAATTTTGTTATCTATAATGCTGGAACGGATTGTCTAGAAGGTGATCCATTAGGATCTATGAATCTTTCTTCCGAAGCGATTTTAAAAAGAGATGAACTTGTTTTTCGAATGGCACTAGATCATGGAATTCCTATTGCTATGGTTTTAAGTGGTGGATATCAGAAAAAAAATGCAGAGATTATTGCATCAAGTATTCTAAACTTGATTAAGAAATTTGATCTGTTAGGAAAATGTAAAAATTTTGGTAACGGTCTTAATTCAACTTAAAGGGTTACGCTAATCAAGCTGAGTTATTTTAATTTAAAAAATAATAATGTATTATAATTAATATTATCATTAATCTTTTAAATTAAATTCGGATCTTTTAGCAAGTAATCATAATAATTTTATCACATCAATATGTAAATATATATACTGTATATTAAAAAAAATTTTCCAAATTCTACCGCTTTTGAGTTACAGTATATCTTTACAATCTTTATTACTTTTTTTTTTTTTTTTTTTTTTTTTTTTTTTTTTTTTTTTTTTTTTTTTTTTTTTTTGCTTGCTTTTATGATTCTTGATATTTGATTTATACCATTTGAATTTGTAATCTTGGTCGATCAAAATTTTTCGACCGACCAAGGCGACAAAATTTTATTAGATTGGTCGGCTTAGCCGAAATTTTTAGTCAATCAGACTAACAAGTAGAAATTTATTATTAAATAATGATGCTTTTTATAAAATCATCCGATTTTTTTTTAAAAAAAAGATCGACCGATTTGTCAAAAAATCGGCTGAGCCAAAATTTCCGGGTGGATGAGTCAGACCTAGGTCGGCATTTAGTCCTAGTAATTAGTTAGCAGGTTCATCTCGGTGGATTCTGTTCATACCCCAAAATTTATGATATTTTAAAGTATACTTGTAATCAACTAGAGTAAAAAATATAATTATCTAACTATTGGGGTTTTAAATTTTAAGGCCTGAACAGAATCCGCCGAGATGTATGGCAAAATTATCAGCTGGGCATTTTTACTTAAAGTGAAATTTTTAATGATCTGGGGCAAAATTGATCAATTCCAACCCGGAAATTTGAGGACCTTCCTGTAGAGCCGACGTTTTTAGCTATCGGTCAGGAACACTAATTTTATAATAAAATTTGAAAAATATTTTTAAAAGTTTAAAGCTTGAATATAAATCATATATAACTGATAATATAATAATCTGTTTAAAAATTTAGTTTAACAAGATTATATTCTACTAAGCAAGCCAAAACTTTAAAATGGCCGGCTGACAAAAGAAAAAAAAATTTACATAAACTCTGAACTAAAAAATTTGCCAACAGCGGATCGAGTCGGAACAAGTAATTTACCGACATCAGCCGACACCAGAGCTTATCGATTTGGCGATCGAAAATTTTGGTCGATCCAGAATTTATAAATTAAAAAAGCGGCCTGCTAATAATTTCGTATATGGCAGTATATATACATGACTTTATTGTATGATCATTATTTGATTTATGAATAGTAGTTACTATATGTGCACTTTTATTAAAATTACGATATGTTCAACGAGATCATTCATCTGGTGGATTTCTTGGCTGGTTTAGGTTTGACATCATCATCTTTGACAGCATGTAAAAAGATAGCATTTTTGTTTGTTGATGGATATTGCAAATACCCCTAGCATTATCAATTGAAAATAAATTATTAGACGTTGTAATAGCCCATACATATTACATAAATAAGTTAACGTAAAGCACTTGCCTTACTCCAATCGTAACTAGCTGCATACGTAAAGATAGTACCATTACGATTGAATGTAGTAGCAGAGATAGGTGCACCGACTGAGTTGAAACCCTTTAATCGTTGTTTGGAATCTTTATCCCAAAAATTATATGTACCATCACTACCGGCGGTTGAGAAAGTACCATATATTGGATGGAAAGAAATAGCATTGACAGAATATACGTTGTTCCCGTCACGATGACATTTAAATGAAAAGCTCGTGCTAATTTAAACGAGTAAATAGAGTTTGTCTGAAAAAATAAATAGTAAATAAACATGAAGCATAATGGATCATAGCTTACTTGTTATCTTTTTCTTCAATATATTGGATTCCTACCCTCCCTTCTATACTTCCTATAGCATACCCATTGCCACTCGGGAAGCAAGAAATACATCGTGTTTGGAATTTCAATGGACTTTGATTAGTCTTAATTGAATATGTAAAACTATAATTAATATCACTAGTTATATACATCAAAGAAAGTATTGAAATTTTACTAACTTTATAAGGAGTTGATGGATGCCCTAGATTATATATTTGAACATGTCTATCCGCTGTTCCAACAACCATTAATGGGTAAATGACATCCATTGCATAGCATCGCTCTGGAAGACCAACAGTTAGCACGGGTGATGGAGATCGCATATCCCAATACTATGACAATTTGGTAACAAAATGTAATCGAGTTAATGAATTTAATAAGTTTGATTGCGTATTTAAGATAACTGACCTTTATTGTTTTGTCCCAACTACCGGTGGCTACAAGATTAGCTTGATCAACGTATTTGATACATCGAATGGGTTGATCATGTACGGCAATTTGTGTGGATTGTTGTGTAGTAGTATCGAAGCAACGACCTGCATTATCTGCGCCACCTGAGAAAACTTTAGACCCATCCTAAATCCAAGTAATGGAGAATTACTTATTATCTGAGATATACGGAAAAAATTAATAATATAACTTTTACATACTTTACTCCAAGCACAACATAATGCTGGCTTTTCGTGACTATAAATAGCTTTTCCTGTTGCATTTCCAGCAGCTACATTAACTTCATAAATTCTGACCTATTAGCGAATAATAAAACTGCTATGAATAAAGATATTGTTGTGATATTATACTAGCGAAACTCACATTATTATCCCAGGAACTAACTGCTAAATAATCTGCTACCGGTGAAAATGCCAGGCACGAAATTCCATCAGTGGGAGGTTGTGGCACCTATATTTTCATAAATACGTCTTTCTAGGTTTAGCTTACTTCGACAAAAGTGCAACAGCGTAAAAAATTGAATTAATTCTGACCTCATAATCTTTAGGAGTCTCCGTACTGAGCATGCTGGTATTAGCTCTGAACGCCAGTTTTTCAAATTTTATTGATGGTTAGATTATAATTGCTGTGTTAACTTAACCCTCAATAGAATTCGTATTTAATTGCTATGAAACCTTTTATTCAGAATATACTTATTGGTGAAAGCTGCGCTCACAATGTTAAAGCTATTCGATTCGATATTTATGTTAATTACAGAATTATGTCGATCGTCTATATGGAACGTGACAAAATTCGCACAATCAAAATTAAAATTCATTAATACAGTAAATTTGTAAATTATTGGTAGATAAATTTTAATATTCAATTACCAATTACTAAAAGAACGGGATAATGGGTATGATATATCAACTGATGCTCTTTTTTTACATGCAAAGCAGTTAAAGCTGTCATCATTTTCTTATAACTGTCACTACTCTTATGTTAGCAACAGTCCAGAAACAAGTGGTATACTTATACTTGCTGGCAAAACCCGGACAAATTCTAAATAGTAAAAAAACAATTGCTATTTATAAAAAATTAAATCAAATAAATAATCTTAATATTTTGTAAATATATTATTTATAACTATAAGAATATATACAATTTGTTTAAATAAAGATTATTAATAAAGTTTTTAAGATATTAGCTTTGCAAGAGTTTGGGATTTGGGATTTGGGATGACGGACAAATCCCAAACTATAGTAAGTCGGGATTTTGCCAACATGTATAGGTATACTCTAGGAATTTATGATATATTGATATTGCCTAATATAATAGAGTTTAACTGACGCGTTATGTATGAAGTAATGACCATAGTTTAAATAATTTAAAAATCGATTGTATAATAAGGACAAAATTTTTATGTAATCGTGAAAGGCCAATATGAACCTTAAGAAAATTCTTGATTTTTATTTAAATTCTTTACTTTTCTTGCCTGCGCTTTTCATTTGTATTGGATTTGAACCTCTTTGGTTGTGGCGACAACTGCTCTTGCTTCTAACCTCCAAGTACGGATTCCTGTTTTCTCTATATAATTGGTAGTCTTATGGTCTAACGAATTTTTCTAATAGCAATCGACAGAAAGAACAAAATAAATTATTACTGCCATGTTCTTTTTTTTGACTAATTAAGAAATAAAGATACGGCTAACCATATATCATTTTCTACTTCCTTGTAATGTGATTCATGTACGTTTCAGATGAAAGGGTCTGACAGTGAAATTGAGAATTTTTTGATGTCTCTTAATTATTCCAGACTGTGATCCCGAACAGTTTGAAAAGATTATATCCGTAAATTCTCGCTTCCTTCAAATGAGTCTCATTGAGGGGCACTTGAGATCATGCCACCGGTTGCCCCTAACTTCATTATTGAGTTGCGTTCGCAATATGATTCACGCCAAGCTTTTGCATTAAAAAATGGTATAGTGGGTGAACGCAGGTGTAGACGTAAGAAATTAATGATAATTGATAGTTGTTTGTTATATTTTTTTGTTAATTACTATTATGTTATCTAGGAGGCAATCTCCATAGACTTAAATATAGATCCATCGGAGGTTAGAATCTATTCCTTTAATCCTGACGCTAATGAAGTTGTTTGGGAACCAAAGAAAGATCCCGTTGAAGTTAAATCGAAAGTTCTTGAAGGGTTTGTTTTAAACATGCAAAATGTTAGAACGTATAAAAAATAATGTATTTACATTAAGTAGGCGTGGATCATTGATTAATAAATGTCGGGGATGATGCTGAAATCGGATGATCCTGAAATTTTGATCTATTTTGATATGAAATTTTAAAATGTTTTTGAGGTGTTTTTTTCGTTTTTGTCTTATAAGGTTAGGGTAAGGTTTGGGTGTAGATTTGATATTTAAAGAGTATATGTGGATTTTAGCAAGGCTTATAGTTTCAAATCGAGACCCCAAATTTCAGCATCATCCGATTTCAGCATCATCCCCGACAATAAATATGAGGAATTACTTTTTGATTTAATATAAATCGTTAGAAATTGAACAAAACAATGTGATTGCATTAAGAAAGGGAAAAACTTATCGCATTTTAAATAAATATAAAAAATCTCTCGCAGATTTAAACAAATTATTAGGGATTGAACAAAATGACATAAATACATTAAGAAGTCGCGGAATTACTTATGTGCGAATGGGCAATATAAAGAAGCTTTTGAAGATATCAACAATTTATTAGAAATCAAACCAAAGTAATAATGGCATAGAGCAACTTATTTCATGATGAAAAGTTATAAGAACCACTCGTAGATTTAAATGAACCACTAAAAATTGAACCGAATTATGCGTTCGCCTTAAGAATTCGTAGAGAATTCTATCGTCTAATAGACAGATACGAAAAATCACTCGCAGATTAAATAAATCATTAGAAGCTGAGTCAAATAATACACTTGTATTTGAGGTTCGTGGAGAAACCTATCGTTTAATGAATAGATACGAAGTGTCACTCGCAAGTTTGAATGAATCATTAGAAATTGAACCAAATAGTACGCCAGCATTAAGATATCGTGTAGAAACTCATCTCTAATGAATAGGTCAAAAGGTCACTCGCAGATTTGAATAAATCATTAGAAATTGAAGCACTTGCATTAAGAAATCGTGGAGAAATCAACCGCCTTATGAAAGATATGAGGAATCACTCGTAGATTTGAATAAATCGCTAAAAATTGAATCAAATAATACATGGGCATTAAGTAGTCATGATGAAGATATGAAACTTTTGCGTGCAGATTTAAAATAAATTATTAGAAATTGAACCAAATAACGGATAGTCATCAAGTAATCGTGAGGAAACTTATCGTATGATGAGACCTAACTATTTTTATTTATTTATAAAAATACCATTAGTGTTATTAGGTTGTATGTACTTTTAAGTAAAAAACCTTCATAATTGGTCTAGAAAACCAACAATACCAAACTCAATCGAAATCCCGTCTGTGCTGCGCTTAGACTATATATATGAAATTGGCATTTTTTATTTTAAATTCAATTATTAAATAGCAGCTAATTTTATTTAATAATATACATCGGATGATTTTTGGAATACCCTAAACATTTTGGGGATTGGTTAAATGTTATGTGTTATTTTCCAAAAGAACTTTGTTATGGTCCCAATTGCTGAAGTCAATGCAGACTGAGAATATTTATACGATGTACGAATATTTAATCGCTTGCTCGGTAAGCATGAGTGTGTATATGAGCTTAACCTTTTAAAGATATGTGTTCGTGGATATTTGATACGTATTAGCGTAGCGACTATATAATTGATGCTGCTGTAAAGTAAATGCAAATTTGGAAAATCAACATTTCCGATTTTACAAATAATACAGAAATAACAAGAAACGCGTCGGGCAAATGCAGTGAGCTATGCGAAATATAATTAATTTTGTGTATCAAAATATTAGGATAGAATTTAGTGTAGGTAGTTCTATAGTAAATTAGTGTAAGATTTTTTTTAGTTTAGTTATTACAGTAGATGTATTCGTGTAAATTAAATTTTTTTTCTTATGTTTGCTAAAAAATTATTTTTCTTAAGCTTATTCGTAAAAGTAACAAAAGTTTGGGTATTTTTAGATGAATTTTAAGACCCTTTATTTAAAGATTCATTTTTTTAATTTTTATAATTTCACTATATCACTAGCAATAACTTTACTGTTTTACCATAGCTATCTATGTACTGTATTATAATTTCTATTTGATTTAATGTAAAAAACTATATTACAAAACTTATGAGCTATCACAATAACACTTGTGGTTAAGTTAGTTTAATTAATAATGTGGTAAATTATGTCACTATTTCTATCATAACTTATTGTAAAAATTTGATACAAAAAATTACTACTATAGTGATACACAGTATGCAGTTAAAGTTGAGTTAGTTGGTATTGGAACCTTAGTTGTAAATTATATCATGATTTATTGTGAAAATTTTGTGTTGGAATTACAGTTTAGTTGTGAATTCTACAATACTATGATTTACTGTAAACAATTTTACTATAAACAATCTTTGCTATAAAAAATTTTTTTTACAAATATTACAATTGTGATGCACCTTATACTAAATAAGTTTTTGTATTAAAATTATTTTGTAATGAATTAATAGTCATGACTTCTATTAATATATAACTGTAATTTATTTAATTAATAGTTCACAGTTAAAGGAAACAAATTTTATATAGTACCAGATAGCAAAAACTATCTATTTTTTTTTGGCATTGTTTAATGTTTAATAACTTTACAACAAATAATTATTTTTAAAATCCCTCTTACGAATTTATTGTAGCCTAAACTACAAATTTGTAAGACAGATTTTTGATATTTTGCTTTTTAAAAAAGTTATAAGAATTTAAAGTTTAGCAACTTTTATAGTAAAGCAGAAATTTGGTGCAGAACAATTGACCAATCAGATTGAATTCTGATTACATATGAATGATTTGATTGTTTAATATTTATTATTAAAAATTACAAGGGTGTGGCGCCTTAGAGAAGTGGTCAAGATGTCACCCCCCAAGCGGCTGATCGACAGTTTGAATCCCACTGTTGACGTTTTGAACATAGGCCTGTGTTCGGTAACCATGTGGCTCAGATCGGTGGGTTAAAAGCCTGTTACCTTGGTTCCACCATCTTGAATGGGAGCTACGGCGCAATGGTGTTATTGTTACACTGAAAAATTCAGGGAACCGGAGAAATGGAAACCCGTTTGGCAAGTCACAAATTAGTAGGTAATAGTGAAGATCTATGATAGTACTACCAAGAGAAGGTGGATGGCCGGGATCGGAATGAACCTAATAAGAGCAAATTCGGCTACCGATAGGTGGCTGAAAAAACCTCGTGTTGAAGTGTGTGGGACATGGATCATGAGGTTAAACTTCCAGATACGTCGAAATTAAGTAGATTAGGTCTGGTGCAGCAGATCGCTTCTGGGCACTTTAAAAAGCAGCTGGGGATGTCGGGCATTAGGGCTCTGCAATTCGATTTGATCTTCAAATATTTGAATCAAATATTTGATCAAATTCAAATTCAAATTTGACTATATTTGATTTGATCAAATTCAAATATGGTTAAATTTGATTTGATTTGACAAATATTTGATTTGATTTGAAAATTACTATTAAAAATTCAAATTCAAATCAAATTCAAATTCAAATATTTGAATCAAATCAAATTCAAATCAGGGTCAATTTGATTTGATCAAATTCAAATTGATC
>QKWP01000624.1:186337-214459 GCA_003550325.1 Gigaspora rosea
CCTTTTTTTTTTTTTTTAAGGAATCTTTTTCTTTTTTTTTTTCTAATACCCTAATGTACGATAAGTAAGAAATCAAAGACTTTTTTTTTATTATCGTTAATTATTGTCGTTACTGAAGCATATTACGGTAATACATTAGAAATAATTCTTTAAATGCTGCCGTCGCTGCCATCGTGATACTAAGTAAGCAGAGCGTGCTATAAAGTTTGTATTTTATTTTTTTTTTTTTTTTTTTTTTTTTTTTTATATAACTTATATATATATATAAATTTTTTTTTTTATATATTAAATAAATAGTTTTTTTTTTTAATATGCCGGGTAACTTTGTTGAAAAAGAAGGGAATGTGTTTGAAGAAATTGCGGCTGACGAAGGTGAAGTTTTGGTGGGATACGAAAGAAGTTTGTTGGAGGAAAATGATGTGGTTGTGTTGGAGGATAGCGAAAAGGAAAATGAAATACAACTAGTATCCACAGCAAATGAAGCATTCGCGGCACATAAAGAAATCAAAGTTTATACATCGCAATCTACAACTCCCGATCAAAGGCGAGCACCCCTCTTCAATATTGATGAACCATTTGAAGTGTCAATGGATGAATTCGATCAAGAATGATGGCCACTTGTTACAAATGTATGGACAAGGTTTAGCTACAAAAACCACACCAATGGTAATTCTTGGAAGGCATTTACATGCCGATTTATGAAACATAATCATTCAAGTAGTCGAAAGGAAGGAATTCCTGCTGATAAGCGTCGAAAAACGAAGGTCCGTCCACCAAATCTTTGCTCTGCAAAAATCCAGGTATTACGTTTTGTTAATGCACAAAAAGTGCAGGTTGAACGATATAATAAAAGCCCTAATCATGAACACACGCTTGATGAAAGCAAAAAATTAAAACGTTCAGAAGCGGTATGTAAATTAGTCGAGGAAGAAGCAGCAAAAAACTACCCACCACCTGTCATTACGAGTGCGATTAAAGACTATACAGCTAGAACGCTGAACCTGGGCTCGAGTGTTAAGGAGCTAAAACGTGCCGAGATTACAAACATTAAATACAAAGTTTGTGAGATGCAAAACAATTATTTAGAAGGTAATAAAGATAAAAAATCTGATCTAAAAGAAAGTATTCTTTTTTTAAAAAACCAGAGTTATCATGTTGAACATTATGTAACCAGTATGTAACCTCTAGTCGGTCTACTTATGGTCTGGTCTTCGTTCATCCCCTTCAAATTGTCAAACTTGAATGATATGGGTGGTTAACCCTTATTGATTCAACATATAAAACCAACAAATACGATTGCCGCCTGTTTACCTTGTACGTTCGGGATACATATAGCTGTTGGGACGTGGGCGCCCATTTTTTTGTTGAAAAAGAAGATAGTGACATGATCTCAGATGCCTTAAAAATCATAAAAAAAATGGAAGGAATTGGAAACCGCGATATATTCTTGCCGACCAAAGTCATGTTGAGGCCAATAGCATTAAAAAAGTATTTCCTGGTCTTCAAGATAGTGAGCAAAAATGTGCTGTGATTTTTTGCACGGTTCACGTAATGCGAACATGGATGAATAAAATATACGAACCAAAGGCCCGAAGACTAATGATCCAAGCAATGCATAAAACTACAAAAATCGGGTGCGATGCACTTATCAAAGAGGCGATTAATGCATGTCAAGTTGGCGGTATAAAAAATTATATCAAATGAAATTATCAAAATAATTCTAATCAGTGGGCTTTATGGTCTCGCCAGCATTTACCACTTCTACTGCAAGTAACTTCTGACGAATGCCCTGGAATCGTACCATAGTGAGTTAAAGAGGACAACATCGTCGAGTTATAGTATAATAGGTAAAAACCGTGTTAGACCTGGCAGCCCGATTTTTTTTTTTTAAAAAAAAATTTTTGTAAAGATTAATATCACGAATACGTTTATTCGTTCTATTTATATTAGGCGCATGTCATAAAATCATCGCCCTAGATATAAAAAAACACACCGATTCAGAACATGTAGCTTTCGAATTCAGAATTAAACAGATTTCAGTTGTTGGCATTGACGACGAAATTCTTGGTCAAATTCACAAGTTTCCATTTCCAATCCAACAGTTAATCGTCGATGAAGCTTGTGCTGTCGAAAAAAGGGTAGAGAAAGGTAAAGGATTACCTGGTTTAACTTCACTTAGTTGTTTTTGCCTGTTCTTTCATTGGTATCTCTTCCTTGCTGTCACATATTTCATGAGCATGTGTATAGCGATAAAAAATTATTAACATTAAATACATGAGAGCAATTTCAAAATATGTTTGTAGAAAATGGATTCGAAATATATGAGCGTCGTGAATTAGTGGAAATCGAATTGCCTAGAAAAACTGAAGCCGAAAAAGCCGCCGAAAATAGACGTTTAATTGTCAGTGAATTAATAGAAAGAACCCAAAATGCATATTGGAGAATGGAGGATGAAGGAAGCCCAGAAGAAAAATTCGAATTTATTAAAGATTTAAAAAATTCTTTAGAAATTATTTTAAATAAATAAATTTGTTTTTTATAAATGTATAGATTTATTTTATTGAAATATTTTAAAAATATTACATAATTATGACATTAAAATAGAATTTAAATGTTGACGAGTTTCGTTAAATTAGAGTGAAGCCGGTAGATATGTTAGGGTAAGGGTAGGTATTAGAGTATTATAATCTGACACAACTTTTAATTCTACATACAACATTGTTCACTCCGATACAAAATTATACATCATAGTAGTGACTACATTATAATACAAAGTATAGGTCGCAGTAATTAAGCAAAAAAGAACTATCCAGTTCCCAATTCTTAACGCGGTTCCACATTTTACCTAAGCTAGATATGAAAAAATGTTAGCATATACTAAAAAGAAACAAAAAAAAAAAGAATTTAGTACCTATCTCTAGTTTGATCCTCAATTTTATCAAGTCTAAATCTAACAAGTTTAGATTTCCATAGACCAGTGTAAATATCTGCCAAAATTCGGAACCCCATCGCTAGTTTTTTTGCATTCTAATATGGCCAAAGCCTAAAGAAATTATATGCCAAAAAAAAAAATGAAATGAATAGAAAAAAAAACAAATGAATAAAAAAAAGAAAAAGAATTAGTACTTATAGTCCTTTTTCATCAAAATTCAGAGCTCCGTCGATTTTCGCATTCTAACGATGCCAAGACCAAGAAAAAAAGTTATTAATATCTGCCAAATGAAAGAAATAAATATATAAATAAATAAATAGTTAGTACATACGTATCTTCGACCATAGTTCTTATTTCTCACCAAAGTTCAGAACCTAGATCTGGTCTACTTTCGCATTTCAAAGAAGCTAAAGTTTAAAAAAAAAAAGCTTTAAAAGAAATAAATAAATGAAAAAAAATAAAATAATAAAAAAAAAAAAAAAAAAATACAAACTTTATAGCACGCTCTGCTTACTTAGTATCACGATGGCAGCGACGGCAGCGACAGTAGTATTTAAAAAATTATTTCCAATGTATTACCGTAATATGCCAATAATTAACGATAATAAAAAAAAAGTCTTTGACTTCTCACTTATCGTACGTAATTAGGGTATTAGAAAAAAAAAAAAAAAAAAAAGATTCCTTAAAAAAAAAAAGAGAGATTCTTTAAAAAAACCGCGTAGAAAAAAAGGATATCCCTTAAAACAAAAAACCACGTAGAAAAAAGGGAGATTACTGTAAAAAAAAAAGTAAATTCTTACTTAGTGATTGTACCCGATCAAAAATATGCTATCCGGGTTACCCGACGGATAACCTTTCGGATAACCCGGATGATCGATGGATATATCCGGATATAAAATTCTACCCGATATACCCGGGTAGTTACCCGGATATAAAATTCTACCTGATGTACCCGAGTAGTGTTCTGACCCGGGTTGGGCAACCTGTATGGGTCACTCGACCGACAGGTCACGGGTCAGTATTGTATAAAATAAAACATTGCCCATATGACCCGGGTCAGAACACTAAACTTTATTTAGTATCCACGGGCACTAGAGAATATATTAATTAATTTAATCAAAAAGAACTGCACACATTTGATATCATAGTTGGACGCATTCCAGCGCTAATAGCGCTGAATATTCAAACTTTATTAAGAGATATATAGCATACGTCAGTGCGTTTGACGTATAATTAAAAAGATATATGGTATATATCAGTAGGTTTGATGTATAATTGAAAGAGAAATACATCAGTGCGTTTGATGTATAATTGACAGAGATATATAGCATACATCAAAAGTGCGTTTGATTTATAATTGGCGTTAGCCGGTGGTTTCCTACTCGCATAAATGCAGGCCGGCTGTTAGCCAGAAGTAGTGATGTGCCATTTATATGATGTCAGAATTTTTTTAGCGTACAGTACGTACAGTACGTAAAGTACGTATAGTTGTATAGCAGATAGTGTATATAGTATGTGAAATACATATAGTACGCATATAATATATAAACTATCTATATACAAATTTTTGCAAGGAATAAATTTGCTTAGAAAAAAAAGGCAGTTTCATAAGGGAAAATTTAAGATATGAATATTTTTATTATTTGTTCTAAAATATTCTAAAAAATTTTGCGTACTGTACTATACACTCACATCATACTCATGACGTCACGGGAATTGGGTATTGTTCGATAAATAGGGTTGACAATAGTTTAGACAATTTGGAAGTATGAATATAAAGGCTATTTATTCGATATTTTCTGTTCTTTAAAGTTTACTATCAGCGAAACTAAATCTATCCTAGAAGTACGGGCGGTAACAACTTATGGAAAACAATAATTTTATTATTTCTGGTCAAGATAAACAAGGTGAATGATTATTACTAACGAATTTTTAAGGTCAAAGGGAAACCTTCTTAGAGCTTAACACTTCTACTCAGATTTCGAAGGTCAGAACTTGACTAGTTAGCTTTATTGAGATGAAAAGTTGGGTCTTAATTAGTAATGTGCCATTTATATGACACCTGAAAAATTTTAGTATACAGTACGTACAGTACGTACTGCATACTGTACGTATAGTTCTTTTCGTACAGTACGTATAGTACTGTATGCGGCACATCACTAGCCAGAAGCTTCGAAGTCACATGATCTTTGGCCGGTGGTTTCCCACCTGCATAATGCAGGCCGGTCGTAAAAGATGTTTAAACTGCACAAAATGGCAGGATTCTACGTGAGGGAGGGTAGGGTAAGGTGCGAAATTGCTTTTCCTCTTGAAAGGCTGCCCTGCGTTTTATATCTGCATACTGTCATACGTTCCTGCTAAATTCTGTTATATTAGTATTCACACTTAAACCCGAAATTGGTAATTTCATTAAATTTCTACTTATCTTTCCCCTTGCATATACCGGATTCTCTTGTTAGAACCGGGATCACTCATATGATCGCTTAGTTAGATAATCAGATCCAATCATACTAATCGGGATAAATTTTATTTTTTTTTTAATTGATTATCGCTATTGTTATTATTACTCTTTCTGTATTGAACTAATAAGAGATTAAAGCCTATAAACATAGCAAGATGACCACCACCAAAATCCACACTACGATAAGTACTATTAATATAAATAGCCTTTGCTGGGAAATTCTTCTTTGTAAGATCTATTTTTGACCTGATATATTAATATATATACAAGATCCGATTCTGCTACATTCCACCAAATTTTTATCCAAATAGCAGACCCGGATCAATAAAAATTATTATTGAGTAAATAAACTTGGGCATACCCAAATATTCAACATTTAGTACCTGCTTAATATATTAGGCAAATTCCCGAATTTTTGACCATTATTGCAGTGTTATTATAAATAAATAATAAACATAAAGTTAGATTATATAACTTAACTTGGGTAGCCTATCCGGATAGTTAACCGGATAGCCCAACAGATAGCTCAACCTGGATAGCCTAACCGAATATTCAGATTTTTACTATCTGGGACATTATCCGGATATACATATTCGGTTAGCTATGATTATAACCCGGATATCTGAATCATCTGCGGATAACCGGATAATACCCGATCTGGGTACAAACACTATTCTTACTTAACATCCGAAAAAAAATCAGGTTCACCATGTCTCCTGTGATTTTCCGTATGTCAGGTGATTTCGTGAGGTGCCAGGCTTTAAATGACCCCCCAATTAGATAGGCGCATTCCCAAAATGGATGATGTAAACAATGTTGATCTTTTGGAGGGGGTAAGCCAAAATGCCCACTTTGTTGAAATTTCGCAAAGCCAAAGAGGCGGCAAAAGAGAGACCCAACTTGCAAAGAACGTAAGAGTATATGCTTTGCTAAATAGTACAGTCGACCAAAAGAATGTTTCTACTATTGTTTTCACACCTTCTGACAGAAAACCCCAGAGTTGTTGCTCTACTACTTGTTCTATAGTAACAAAGTCTTTTACCCAGAGTATCAAACCCATAAGGAGAAAGTTCTTTTTCATCTCTATTTCAATTCTTCTCACATACGATCTGAAACCCTGTATCCAAGTCGCTTCTAGTTAGAGTTTTTGTTATGTACAAATATACTAACAACAAAGTTTTCATAGGTCAGCGTTAATGGAAAAGTTGGGAATGATGATCATCGGAAAGAGTTGATTATAATATTTTGGAGAAAAAACATATTTTTTTTTTTTTTTTTTTTTGCAATCATGCTATACTTTATTTTATAAAAATAGTTACATATGCAAATGCTATTACTACTTCTGATATTAAATATCTAAAACCTAAAGTACGGCTTACTCGGTTACCATTGGTACCTAAATGCGACTTGCTAAAGTAGGTATTGCTAAGGAGAAAAAACATATTAGTTATAAAGAATAGTATAATTAATTTAGTTTATTAACTCTTTTAAATATTTATTATTCACTTTTGTTAAATAATTAAAAAATTTTGCCTAGAATTTAACTAATTTTAACACCTGGTTAAAGTTATAAATTTTAACTACTTTTTATTTTATAGAAGTTTTTTTTATAAAAAATTATTTTTTAAAGATTAGGGTTAGGGTAAGGGTATAGGTATATTAAGTTAAAGGATAAATTTATTATTTATGTGCAAAATTAGATGCCAAAAACTTTTATTTAATAGCCCAAAGCTAGTTTTTGTAATAAAATTTTGTGATGTTGATAATTTTTTGATTTTTTTTCTAAATTTTCTTAAAATTTTCTTTATTTTGTTATACAAGATCCTGCGACCTGATTAGTAAATTATAGGGTGGTTACATTACCAGGGGGGCAAGTTAGCAATACTCTAATTTATATTAATATTTATTATTTGTAAAAATTATACAAAAATTTTGATTATATATTTATTTTATAGCATATTTTTGAAATCTATTAAACTCTATTATTGTATTACATTTAATGTTTGATTTAAAGAAATTTTTACTTTAAAAAATAAAAATCTTTATAATTATTATATAACTTTATAATAAAGCAAATGAAATATCAAGATGGTTATTGCTTGAAATTGAACCTAATATAAATCACCAACAGACAACAACAATATTTTGAGATACTTAGTTTCAAAGCAATAACTTCTACTTGTTTCAACTATCACAAAAAAGTGTATCTTGTTAGTTGAAAAGGAAAACCCACAACTCATCTTTCTTCTACTAGTACTAGTCATAGTATGGTTTATTTTTTTTTAAAAAAATTAATTTTTGAACCCCTTATATTTTCTTTGTATCTCAGTTAATTTCATGTTTATTTTTAAATATTTTGTATTAATTTTATTGAGTTCTTTTTGAAGATTAATAACTAGCTTCAGAATAGGTTGTTCTTTGAATCATCAATACTCTAATACTTTAAAGTATTTCATCATAGCTTTTATTCAAATTAATCTTTTCAAGTTAGAAAAAAACCATATTGTTAAACATACTTCAAAAAACGATAACTATTAAATGGTTTAACTATATGTTCTTTGGTTTTCCAACACTAAAAACAATAATCATGAAAATGGTGTAAAATTTTTTCATAGTGTTTAGCCCAGTGACCTTAAATAAAATATAGGGCAAAAAATAAAAAATTAAAAAGTTAAAAAAATAGAAAAAGCAAAAAGAGAATTATAAGGTTAGAGAAAAAAATATGATCCTTGTATATTAGATTTTATATCTTTTTTTATCTTGTTTATATTTTTTTTGTCAATGTGTTTATTGTTGAGACCTGCAAACATGTTTAGCAAACAAGTTTAGCAATTATAATTTTTGAATAGTAGAAGCAGATTAATCAAAGTTCAAATCAGTATTTATCAATTTGGATTTTAGTGAACATCTATTTAAAATTTGCAATGGGCCGGGTTGAACCGGGTTTATCTAAACCCAAGCCTGGCCTAATTTATTGCGTGTTTGAAATATAAGCCCAAATCTGGCCCAAGCTTAGCATGGCCTGGCCCAAGCCTGGCCAAACCCAAGCCCAACCCAACCTATAAATTGCAAGTAGTATTACTAATCAGATCAACAAATACAATCAATTAGTTGAACAATAAATTTTTTTAAAATTTAATTTAAAATACATAGCTCAAATTAAGAAAAAAAAGATAAAAGTAAATAAAGATAGAATAAAGGTAAAATAAAATACAAGAGGAATAACCATTGAAATAATCTTTTGATACGTTGTTCCAGTATACAGAGGAATAGATGTCTAAGTTAGAGGTCCACAAGGTTGGATAATATCTTGTATAATCCCGCTTAATTTTTCAGATAATGGAGCAGGAGTGACTTCTTCTTGATTAATAATTGGAACCGATAATGTTTCTTCTTGTATGTCTTCCAATTCTAAGTTTGGATTTATTTTTTCTGTGTCATTTACTTCTGGTAAATTGATTTCTAATTGTTCTGTGTCTTCTAGAGTGTTTAGAAAATTATTTAAGTCTGGCTCAAAAAAAAAAGTAATTAATTAGTGAGGTCAATGGTTGAGTGGCATCATTATTATCACATAACTATACACATTGTGATATAATCCACTTATTTTGGGCAGCATTATCTTTTTCTATGTCTGAAAAAGGTATTAGAGGACTAACAAGATTTGAGACTGCAGTGTAGGAGTGGTCATTGTTTTGAAAAAAAAAATTCCAAAAAGGGTAGTTGTATAAATATATTTTGAGGTTTTGCGAATTAAATTGTGTTTCATCCCCTTGTAGATTAAATTTCTTTTAGAAATTTCCAGGAGAATCAATAACAACTACTAGTTCCCATATTTGTGGCTCATAATATTTAGCAAGATGATTGCTATTATAGTACTTTTGTAAAATTTTCTCTTCTATTGTCCGTAATTTATAAGCACTATTGTCTAATTTCTCATGGATAAGGAAAGGTCCAAATCTTTTATTTTCAAACTTGGCTAAGCGAAAGGCTTTTAATTCCTTTCTTTGTATCCATACTTTATCACCAATTTCAAATGTCTCTATTTGAGTATTGGCATCAAAATAGACTTTTTGCTTCTGCTGTGACTGTTCAGTATTTTGTCTAGCCTGATTTTGGTAAGTTGGTAGTTTTTCTATCAAATCATAAGCTTATTGAAGGATACTTCCCTGTAAGTCTATTTCATTATTAATTTCTGTAGGTTCTATTGGGAAAAGTGCTTTGATAGATAAGGTAGTATATCTTCTATATATAAGTTAAAAGAGGGTAGTAGCATGTCTTTTTGTTCTATATGCTAAGAGAATAGCAGGTATATACAAATTCCAATCATTATCTTCTTTCACTTTTGCAAGTGATTTACACAATGTCCTATTAAATTTTTCTACCATACCATTTGTCTAAGGGTGGTAAGGAAAAGAGAATTTATGCTTGATAAAAATTTTCTCACAGAGAATTCTAATTGTTTTACTAATAAAATTGCAACCGTGGTCTAATAGGATAATTTTTGGAGTCCCATGTCTACAGATTATCTCTTCAAAAATAAACTGAGCAAGTGTACTAGCACTAGCATCTGGAACAGCACAAGCTTCTGGTCATTGTGTTAGGTATTCGGTAGCAACAATAATATATCGATTGTTTTCTTTAGTTATAGGCAAGGGGTCTACAAGATCAATTCCAATATGTTCGAAAGCTCTTCCAATTTGTATAGAATAAAGGTTCTTTTCTACAACTTTTTTGCTTTCGTTAGCATTCTTTACAAGTCTTTACATATTCTTGTATGTCTCAATATATTTGATTCCAATAATAACGTTCTGATATTTTATAATACATAGCGTCCATTCCCAAGTGTCTAGCAGTGGGGTACTAGTGGGGTGCTTATAGGACCCTAAAGAACTCTGATACAACTCAGATCTGAGTTTGTATAATTTTAGCAGTATTTTAGCCAAATAGATATATAAAATAGAGCAAAATTTGAAATTTTACTATATAAAAATGCAACGTTTAATGAATTTCTATACAAAATTTCCTTTTTTAGAATCATCTGAGTTGTATTAAAGTTTTTCGGGGCCCTGTACTTATGTATCATATCATATATAATACCGGTACTGGTTCAACTTCTGTCCATTTAATAACTCTAAGGTGTCTGTCTGGGTTTCTTTTATTCTTTTTATAAAGAAGGTGATGTCTAATTTCAAAATATTTAGCCTGGGGTCCTAGTTGTTTCTGCTCTTGGTCAGTAAATCTATCTGGAAATTGGTCTGTATTCAAATAGTAGTAGAGGTTATAATATTGGTCAAGATTCATGAGATTTAGCAGATACTAGTAAACTGGCACGTCCTTACGTCCATGCTTTACATTTTAATTATTTGTATGGGTAATACAAAACAAAAAAAATGTGTGAGATAAAAATTTAGAATTAGAGCAGTATTAGAGCTTTGGTTAGTATTTTCTGTTTTGATATATCAAATTTTGCATTCTCCGATTGCCTATATTAATAGAACTGTAACTTGAACCGGGTAAATAACCATAATTATCAATGTGTTTTTGAACGAAGCATATTGGCGGATTTGCAGAATTGGGTTTACATGGGTTTGTAAAACGATCTTGTATATACAGTACATCCATGTAATAAAAAAGTTACTAAAATTTAAGGAGTAATAACGATAATAAAATTAAATTTTATTGTTATATTATTGTTAATGGGATTTATTTTATAGCGCTATAGCATTGTATTGCTATAGTACTACAGTGTATAGTACTATTAATAAAATTTATTAAATTTTTTATAATTAAATACATATGTGAAAGTCCAACTTACAGAGGTTTACTATTATAACTACTAACTATCCTTGTACTATGATCAGGTTTTCAACTAAAAAATTCATTATGGGTCTAATACGGCAGAGTCACGATTAATAAGTTTTTTAATATTACATCATATGAGACATCACAGTGCTATAGTACTATAATGCTATAGCGCTACAACAATATTCCTCCTATTGTTAGGGATTTATTTATTGTTAATTACTCCTTAAATTATTTTTATATACATCCAAGTAAAAAATCTCACTAAAAATTTATGTTCGTTTAAACCCATGTAAACCCAATCGCAAATCCTCCGATGTGGGTATATATGTCGTATCAGGTATCTGAAATTACACTTGCTTAAAACTGCTAAATAATGCGTGCAAGAACTAATTCTAGGAACTAATTTTAGTAAATGCAACCTCAAGCACTCGTTATCACTTCCTATATACAATGCCCGGGTACTATATGGGGATATGTTTTGAAAAGGGTAGTGAATAATACCTGGCTCTTAATCAAAGGGTCTATTTGTTGGGTATTTACATCGATCATTATGATCGAGATAAATATAATGATAGTATAAATTAAAATAAAGGATAGCATTCTTAATGTAGTATATAAAATTAAAATGAAAATAACTACCGGTAACTATATACTAAAGAAAGTATAAGTAACCATAGTCTTATACTACTGTACTAAAGAAATTTAAGTGCTTGAATTAAAAAGAATGGCCAGCAAAAAATCCTTATTATTGAATATGACCTGAGTTTTGGCCAGGTTAAATTGTGAATTATTTACGTACAGTATGTATATACCTGCTTAATCAAACAAATTTTTTTTTCTTGTCACTTTGATCAAACTAAAGCCTTTTTTTTTTTACCGGTATTTAGTAATAATATTCGATTTTATGCTTAAAAAAAAGCTCTAGGCTTTTGTATTATTAGGAAAGTTCTAAACGATATATTCAAAGATTTTGTTCTTTAATGTTTTATTAGTTATTAATCATTATTTTGTATTTTTTATTATATTAAAGCTTCTCTAAAAACAACATTTCGCGTATATATACTGTCTTTACCTTGAATTTCACCATTCTTGACAAAAACCTTAAGATTGGATCCTTCATGTACCCTTGACATAGCCACGTACAATTGTCCATGAGAGAAAACTGATTGTGGAAGGTACAAACCAACATGAGGTAATGTTTGTCCTTGGGATTTGTTGATGGTCAAAGCAAATGCTGATCGTATAGGAAATTGCTTTTGGTTTAGATCGAAAGGTAAGCCTGCTTCTTCAGAGGGCAAAAGAGGAATTCTGGGAATAAATACACGGGTGCCTCGATGATCTCCTGTTGCTATTTTGGCATCTATTGTTTGTGTTCGGAATTGTAGACAGATAAGCCTTGTCCCATTACACAGTCCATTAACTGGGTCCAAATTTCTAAGTAACATTATAGGAGCACCGACCTTCAACGTAAGCTCATATGAAGGAAGACCTTGAGGTGTTAAAGAATTAAGATATTCAATTGGATATAGATTTAGGTCGTCCTCTGGTACTGAGTCAAAGCTATAGTATGTATGTTGTTCTCCAGGATACTTTGCTATTATTTTTCATTAATTTCATCAACATCACTATTTAATGGTATTAGTATTGCTCTCTTTGTTATGAAGGTAGTGTTCGAGGCATTTTCAGTGAGGTTCGAGTATATGGTATTTATTAGGGTGTCACTAGGATTTTCGTTATTCTGTGGACAAATGATCATTTCGTCGGGAAGTCGAATCAGATCATTTTCTATAGTGGGCTCAGTACCATTGCCAATTCTTAGTAGGTACTCCGCAAAAGTTCTTGCATTATCATTGGCGGGGGCAACTCGCATATTAGAATATAAGTGGAAGACTTGAACATGACGCTATAAAAAGGACTTGTTAAGCGCGGCATTGACTATTTGAACTCTAGTGCCTTTAGGAATTACAGGCAAAACCTGTCGAAAATCCCCACCAAATAGAAATATTTTTCTACCAAATGGAAGATTATTTTCCATAATATCTTGTAATGTTCTGTCTACAGCTTCAGGAATGTTATGATTTGTCATAGGAGCTTCGTCCCAGATTACCAAGACAGCTTCTCTAATTAATCTTGCTAAGTCAGTTCCTTTTCCAATATTACAGGTTCCATTTCCGTTTGTCATGGTGATTGGTATCTTGAAGCGAGAGTGTGCAGTGCGTTCACCACGCAATAGCACCGCGGCAATGCCTGAAGAGGCTACTGCCAACACAATCTGATGGTTGGATCGTATATAAGCAAGTAGACATTCGTAGAGATATGTTTTCTACTTCTAGCAGGGCCATCAACGAACAGTACGCCTCTTTCACCTCTATTTATAAGATCTAGTACTTTATTGAATACTGCACGCTGAGCTTCATTTAACATATTTACTTTAGCAAGGTCTTCTTGGGTAACATGGTAAGACAACTCTTCCAAAATTGTTCTTGGTAATTCAGCTGTATTCATTTTTGACAATAATTCCGGTAGGTCATAATCGTTTACTATTTTCGTATATCTTTGTAAAAACACATTTAGACTTTGAAGAACTGTCTGAATTTGATGTTGGCCTTCTGAAATTCCTCTGTATGTAAAATCTTCTGCCATTGCGTCGAGGTTCTCATTCCATAGTTGTCGCACATCTGCAACATCAACAAAGACTAATAATGTTGCAAATAGATCGCGTAATTGTTTAGGTATTCGAAATTTCCTTGCTTCAGCCATGCATTGTTGGTGTTCATCATCATTCTCCAGGAAACCTCTGTGCTGTGCGCTTTCTTTGAAAGTATCACATTTAATACCATTAACTATTTTGAGCTCTTCAAAGTTTTTAGCTCCTTTCACTTTTGTTAGAAGCAAACATAGATAGTATCGTTCGCCTAAATAGAAGATTATTGTATGATAGGTATTAAATTTTATTTTTTATTTTTTATTTGTTATACTTATATTTTAATAATTTTATTTTTATTAATTGATAGGATAGTATTACAAACCTTTACTCGGATGGGCCATGTATATTCTCCCAATACAACTTCTGCGTTGGTGCTTTTTCCATGTTTTAGTTGCCTTATTCCACGTGTAGTGCGAAAAAAAATCTGCATGTAGTAAATCTTTTGCGTCTGGATCCCGTGCATTCATTTCGAAGTACTCGGTAAGAGTTGTTCGCTGGTTTTGTTCTTTATCAATAACTTCTTCTAGATTGTCATCTTCATTGAAATTAATTCTTTGTTGGTCACGAAGATGTACCTGTAAATGTGTAACAGCTAGATTCATTTTATTCATATTAAATCCTAGGATTCTCTAGACAGCTTTTGGAGCTGATATTCATCGTGCTTCAACAAAATTTTGAATCTCGTCGATTACAACCGATGGACGTTAAATGGTATGTTGATGCTCATCTGTTACTTCAACTATTGCTCTGTCGTGGCCCTTATAGGCATACTTAAATAAATATTTTATTGCTTTAATGCTAGCACAAATTTCTACATTGATATGGCAGCCGTATTTCGTACAAAGAAATTTATTGTATGGAACCACCCATCAATTGTCCAAGAGAATTGTTTGATTTCTTACTTTCACCTCAACTTGACGACCATCTTGCTGGCGGCGATACATAGGGTATGAATTTTTTCCTTGTAAGGTTTCATTTTGAAATTGTTTAGGATATCCTTTCGCGCATCGTTTGTGCCCTGTACCATCATCAATCATGCATGGAGCATTAGGATTGAGCTCTCCGCATGGTCCATGAATCATGCTAGAAGCAACCGTGGCATATGTAATGGGATCAACTGTCGGATCAGGTATCTTAGCGCTGACAATGGTATCATAGTCTTCAGGCGTTTTCAGCTTATCTTCAGGATGGAGTATTATTAAAATGTGCGCGTGTGGAAGATCTCGCTTCTGAAATTCAATAACGTAAACGTGTGCAACTACACATCCAAGGATCCCATGCTCGAAAAGATCTTTCTTTAATTCTTGAAGCTTCATAAGAAAAATCTGTGCTACAAAAGTAAAAAAAAATAAGTAAATGGAATTAGAATGATAAAATGAGCTGAAATCAATAAAAATAAGGCAGATTGATATTTTTAGAAAATCGATATCTTACTTTTATAGTTGATATCTTGAATTTTGAAGTTATCTATAATTTAGACTTTTTTTTGAAATTCGTCAAGATAGCTTCAAAATTTTCAAGTTATAAGCTATGAAAGTTACGATATTAATTTTTTTAAAAATTTTAATCTGCTTTATTTCTATTGATTGTAGCCCAAAATAGATATATGTCATAGCATCTGTGATGTCTGGTCGGTCCTGAGATTTTTGTCCAGGCAACATTAGGGCTTGAATTTCATGCCAATTCGGGTTGCACGTCACAGTGACGAATAAATCAGGTTTGCCAATACGCAATAAGGCCATTGCATCCTGATATCGCTGTATCATATCTCGAGGACCTCCGATAAACATTGATGAAAGTACTATTCTCTGACCAACTTGTCTTGGATCACTATCACCACGCAAAACGGCATCTTGAAGGCCTTTATATAAATCACTTCTAATCTTGTCTTGGTTTTGTCTATGAAAATTCAGGCGATCGGATTCAATTTTAACCTACATATCGACCACATATTGCTGGAAGAGTCTTTCCATTTGCAGAAGCAAATTGGGAGAATTAAGCCGAATTTGGATTCTATATGCATAATATTGCATTGCAGTTACGAATTTTCTGTGGTTTATTGTGTTAGCACTTTCCAATTCATTATCATTTCTATCATTATTAGGATTTTCATCAATATCGATCGATTCATTATTAGGACTTTCATCAATTTCAATTGACTCATTATTAGGATTTTCATCAATATCAATCAAATTAGGAAAAGGGATGTTTCTATATGGAATTTTGCGAGGAGCCCAGCCTTGTTCACTGTGAGGAAACAATAGTGGATATGCTAGGGGATCATAGCACACACTAAACTCGGAAATACGAAGTAATTGATTCATATGGGTACGTAATATAATGTAGTGTTCCTGATTAACACCAGGAGGCATATCGTTTTCAACCCAAATAGCTGCAACTTCAGATGAAAATTGAGCGTTGTGAGTTCTTTGATCTAATCTGGGAATATTGGTATGGATTAGCATAAATAAGTTCCTGAAATTTTCAGCAGGTAAGTATGAAATATGTTGAAGATTGATAACATATGGATTAACTTTGTCGAGCATATCTTTTAAAAATTGGATAGTAGATAAGTTAAGGTTAGAATTGGGAATAGTATTGGCTCGATAATGCAGCTCATTTTGAATATCCCAGATATACATTTGTAAATAATGTGGCTCAGAGGTTGATTCTGGTAATAAGAATCCAATTCGATGGTAGAATGAACCTTGAACACGAACGGTGTAAATATGTGATTGTAAATTGGCAAGTTCACGATCAAATTTGGCACCAGTGGAAGTGAAGGTAAATGCAGAATTATAAATTCGGATTTTGCTACGGAAGTCCTTTGCAACATTGTCCTGGCTAGAAAGTAAATTTCGTAAAAGCAATGGAATACTTGGCTCTGCTAATATCACTTTTCTATTGGAACAGCACATTCCAGGACTTTCCATGAGCAGTTTGAGAGCATTGCAATGGTTACATGCAACGCTGCTTGTAACGTCAATTTTGTGTGGAATTTGATAATTAATATTTGCATTTTCTGAAAAGCTACAGGCTAAATTGTATAGTCGAGGGTTGTTTTTACGTTGTTGGCGGTGAGCTGTAGCATCTTAACGATTCCGATTGTGATGTTGGTCTTCAGTTTCTTCAGCACGTCATTGGCATTTAGTAGTGGCATTCTGTTGTCGTCGATTCTGGCCATGCTCCTCTACGCGATGACGTCGATGAGTGCTAGCATCACGTTGACGTTGTTAGTTTGTTTGCTCACCAGTCTCTGCAGCTCTTTTTCTGCGCATTCGAGCAGTATTAGCATCTCTTTGTTCTTGGCTTGTTGTCTGTGACATGTTATAAATACGACGAAAGAAATTCAAAATTATAAATGCGAAAATTTATATTCGATCTGACGTAACACTGGCACGTTGTTGGTTTATATCGCAAAAAGCATTGCAATTTGATTATGTGCAAAAATGTAAAAAACTTTAATTGAAGGGGTGTGGCGACATAGTGTAGTTGAATAGTTGTCACCCCCCAAGTAGTTGTAGCAAAGGTACAGAGTTCGAATCCTACTGGAGACGATTTTGGAGAATTTACCTGTGTTACGGTAATCCAGATTCTTAGCTCGGATTTACAAATCTGTTTCCTAGGTTATACCAACTCGTATTGGGAGCTTTGGCGCTGTGTTACATACAGAACTGGGCCGTGTAGATCCTGGGGAGCGCAGGCGCTGTGTTACGCACAGAACCGTAAAACAAAGGGAAACCATACTTGGCAAGTTCCGAGTAGAAAGGTAACCGGACTTTCAACGGTACCTAATAGGAATCAGACGTGGACTGACCAGTAGTGGACTGACCGGAAGCGGACTTATGACAAAAGGGCTTATAGCGGGCCCTACCAACCGGACTGCTGGGGGTCGCACCGGAGGAAAAGGACATGTGTTTCAGAATCATGTACTAGAGGGAGGGAGCTTCTGGGTTCACCAGGGCAGACCAACCCTTCCGGGTCCTCGGATTGGAAGTAGGAAGGCAACCGGGGGAAAAAAAGCTTCCGGAAGAAAGAAACCGAAAGAAGAATAGGATGGTACTGGGATCAGGTGAACTCTACAAGGGCAGAAGTAGGTAGTGATAGCGGTTAGATAACCACTCCTAACTGCAAGTGTTGGTTTCGGCAAATGCGTACGCTACCGAAGTGTAGGTGATACCTGTGTGGGACAGGGACCGCTCTACCAAGTTTTCCACCGGGATAAATTAGTCCTAAGGAGAACTGGTTAGCATCCGGAACAGTGTTCCGGTGATACAAGACGGGCTGACAGGAGGCAAGGATCAGAGGGTTTAAATAGGCAATGCCAGTATGTGGGTTGCAGGTATGACAGCTAGTGTAGAACCTTCGGGTGGCTACTTAAATAGACAACCAAAAGTTGCAGGTGAAGCTAGTTGTACTCTTGTCAATGTACAAATGTCAGATGTCCCTCCTTGTAGGGCGTCCGGGGTCTGATTATCTTGAATAAAAAAGCTCTCCCCCGAGGTGGGCACTTTGACTTGGAAAAAAAAAAATAAAAAATAAAAAACTTTAATTCGAAATTACATTTCAAATTAATTATTCTTTAACTAAGGTATAAAATATGGTAGATGTTATTCTGCCCATATAGTGATAGGACTATATGTTTCATTTAATATATTTCTTCGATTGGCAGCATTTGTATAGTGATTTTATATATATTGTTATAATATAATGAGTATAAAAAAATTAGTACTAATGCTTTCTACTATATTTTTAGATTTTATAATGGAGACTATTTTATTTATGAGGTATATGAGGTATGATTTACAAATAGAAAAAAATTTGGATTTAAATATATATATATATCTACTATATTGTGCTTTTAATCAAGAGGAGTATACTAGAAAATTTTGAAATCTGATTATAATCAGGTGCAAGCATTTAATCAATTATGATCGATTGACTTCAAGTGATTATTACTAGTGGGGTGATAACGATCGATTTAAATCAAAATCGATATGATCAAGCTACACAATAGATTAAAAGCGATTAAATTAAATTGATTATAATCATATTATAATCGATTAATTATATATATATATATATATATTTTTTTTAAAGTGTCTGCCTTGGGACTGAGGAATTTTTTATTCAAGATATTTGGGTCAGTGTCCCACTAAGGCCCACCTGCATTTGTTACATTGACGAGGATACAACTAGCCACACGTACAACTTTTGGTCATCTAATTTAAGTAGTCCGCCCGAAGGTTACCCCACGGGTTCTACACTAGCTGCTATACCTGCAACCTGACTAGGGGATTCCTATTTAAACCCTCTGATCTCTGCTCCTCCTGCCAACCCATCCTGTATCACCGGAACAGGCCCGTTACATAAGCAGTCAGTCAGCCAGGTCCGGATGCTTATCCGTCGTCCTTAGGTCCCATTTTGATTCTGTATCCTCGGCGGAAAACTTGGTAGAGCAGTCCCTGTCCCATCCAGGTAATATCTACACTTCAGTAACTTACACATTCACCGAGGCAAACAACTTGCAGTTGGGGATACCCAACCGCTACCATTACCTACTTCTGCCCTTATAAGGTTCGCTCCAACCCCAGTACCCACCATCACTTTCCTACTGGTCCTTCCTGATTTTCCCAGACTTCCAATCCAGATGGCCCGGAAGGGTTGATCTATCCGGCATTAGGTACCATTATAGTTTTTCTCACCTTGGTCCCCAATTCCTCAACATGGGTCCTTTTCCTCCGGTGCGACTCCGGCGGCCAGGTTGGTAGACCTGATTAATTATAAATATATATCGATTATGATGATTATAATTGATAAAAATTTCTATCAAATTTAATCGGGGGCGATAGTAATTGATTAAATCATCAGATTTTAATTGAATATAATCAGGTTTCAAAGTTTCCTAATGTACAGTTTATCCTCATTATTGCGGATCCTTTAAAGCAGTTCTCCTATTATAGCAGGTCATTCTTTAGACAATTTACTGCGCTTTTCAAATCACTGGGTATACAAAAAAAAATGCAAATATATAAAAAAAATGCAAATATATGATTTGTTAGAAATAATTTTAGGTAATCATGTATTGGCATTTTTTTTAGATTTCTTGATGCATAGAATTTGCTGATAACAATAATTTGAAAAGCGCAGTAAAATTTTCATTATAGTTCTATATATAAGGCCACGCAAAGTTAATTTTTATTGTTGGCAGGTCGGATTTATTTTTTATTTTTTTTTTTTAAAAATAACTTTGCATGGCCTAAATTAATTCATGCTCATATCTAAGGTAACGCAAAGTTGATTCTTCGTTTGCATAACATGGAATCAGTTTTTTTTTTATCAGACCTATCGGGCAATTCAGAAAAATCAAGGTCATAAAAATTAAACGGCAAAAATGAAATCCCTTAGATTGTAACACAGGCAAATTTGTCTGCGTATTTTAAAATTTTTAATAAAATTTTAAATATTGATTTTAGCCATATCTTTTCTAAGTAAAAAATATTCTTTAAGTTTTGTTTTAGTAACTTTGTTATAAAATTTTTTTAAAATCATTAGAAAACTTTAATATAATAAATGTTTAAAGTTCTTGTATTGGCATTTTTACTATTAAAATTTTTCTTTAGATTTTTTCAAATTTTATATGTTCCCGTTTATAAAAAAAATCTTTACTTCTAATACAAGTCTTAATTTTTACAAGTAAATCATTAAAGTTGCAATAATGAAAGTTGTCTTTATATAAACTACAATATTGTCTTAAGAACTATAGTTCTAAAACTAAAACTAAATAAGATCGCAGAAAAATTGTAATAAAATTTTTTAAAAAAATTTTTTCTTAAAATTATCTATTTTCAGTTTATATGTAACTATAATTTATTTTCTTATAATATAAAAACTAATTTTGCAAAAAAGTAATCCTTATTTTCAAATATAATTGTACAAAGTTTTATTTAATTATTTTAGTATTTTAAAAAAGTAAATCAGAGCTAAAAAAGTGCAAAAACGCAGGCAAATTTGCCTGTGTTCTACTACAATCTAAGGGATAATCGGCACAATAAGAATTTTTTTTGGAAAAATTCTTTTTGGAAAAATTGGGTCGGGTTATGCAAAACAAAAAAACTAATTTTGTGTGGCCTAATGGATTATCGTGAGATATATTATTTCATGAAAATTTAAATATTTACAGTTTCAAGTTTAGCTTGTATATGTGAATATAATGAAAAATTTTGCAATACAACAATAAGCAAAAGTAAATAATTTTTCGATTATATTTATTATTAATAAATAGGCTTTCGATTATATATATATTAACAATTAACTAGGTTTAAAAGTTTCTGGCAAAAGGTCACAAAAAAACACCTAAGGTATATTAAAATTCATATAACACAAACCTGTGGTGTGTTTATTATTGATATATTCCATACTTAGATATCGTAATATTCGCGCTTTAAATAATTAAAAACAAATACCTTGAATTCACAATATTAGCGCTTTGATCTTAACCTTTTTTGCAGTGCGATATGAGGAAAGTTTTCGAATATATAGTTTTGTGGAAAAATTGTTTAAAAGTTTCTGGTAAAAGGTCCCAAGAAAACACCTAAGATATATTAAAATTTATATATATAACACAAACCTGTGGTGTGCTCGTAGTGCGATATGAGGGAAGTTTTCGAATATATAGTTTTGTGGAAAAATTGAATTTAAAAATTTCTGGTAAAAGGTCACAAAAAAACACCTAAGCTAAATTAAAATTCATATAACACAAACCTGTGGTGTGTTCGTTACGTTATTGACATATTCCATACTTAGATATCGCAATATTCGCGCTTTAAATAATTAAAAACAAATACCTTGAATTCACAATATTAGCACTTTGATCTTAACCTTCTTTGCAGTGCGATATGAGGGAAGTTTTCGAATATATAGTTTTGTGGAAAAATTGTTTAAAAGTTTCTGGTAAAAGGTCCCAAGAAAACACCTAAGGTATATTAAAATTCATATATATAACACAAATCTGTGGTATGCTCGTAGTGTGATATGAGGGAAGTTTTCGAATATATAGTTTTGTGGAAAAATTGGATTTAAAAGTTTCTGGTAAAAGGGCACAAAAAAACACCTAAGCTAAATTAAAATTCATATAACACAAACCTGTGGTGTGTTCGTTACATTATTGACATATTCCATACTTAGATATCGTAATATTCGCGCTTTAAATAATTAAAAACAAATACCTTGAATTCACAATATTAGCGCTTAAATTATGTTTGGATCTTAACCTTCTTTGCGGAAAGTTTTCAAATATATAGTTTTGTAGAAAAATTGGGTTTAAAAGTTTCTGGTAAAAGGTTCCAAGAAAACACCAAAAGTATATTAAAATTCATATAACACAAACCTGTGGTGTGTTAGTAACGTTATTGACATATTCCATACTTAGATATATATGATATAAAAAATATTTCGCATGTAGCTTTATTCTGTCAAAGCGATGATAAAAGTGCAATATTTAATCGAAATAAAAAAATAATTCGTATGTAGGTTATAATATTAAAACGACGAAAAAAGTAGGTATAACTTGCAATTATATAATGTAATACTATAATACGCAAAAAGATTTCCACGTGATGACAGTAATTTGAAAAGCGCGATAAAATCCAATGCGTTATTGTTTATAATATAGTACATATAAACGCGTTATTATTTATAATATTAGATATAGTTAGGGCTAGTGCAAATTTGCAATTGCAGATTCTGCGCATAAACCTGACATTTATTGCATTGCAGATGCGATTGCATATTTTGCATATCAGGGCTAATTTTGCATATTTAATAGTGCATAATCTGCGCATAAAATCCAGAAAAGCTTGTAATAGATTAGGGTGAAACCCATATTAAATTCAAGTAAAACCCGCTTTTGATCGTTAGGGCGTTGTGTTAATGAATTTTACCTTTACCATTGCGTGATTTTCAAAGTGGATTTAATCAGAATTTATTGCAAGTTTCACCCTGTTATATTGTAATTTTTCTAATAACTAAACACATGCTTTAACTATATGCTAACCATAAATAAGAAAGTAATTAAAAGTTAGTCAAAGAAATAGACGCATAAAAATTTGAAATAATAAATGAACAAAAAAAAAATCGTCCTGTATAAAAATACTTATCATTGAGATATCCTTCTTGATATCTACATGTAATAAGATACTGTAACAATAATAATAATAATAAATTAGCTTAATAAAGAATGTTTTTATTTTTTATTTATAAAATAATATAAAAGAAATCTTTTTTTTTTGATTTTAATAAATCTTAACGATGGTTACTGCTGCTGAACGTAGAGTTGAAAAACAAGAATATAAAAAAAATTTTTATGTTGATGGTAAAAAGCTATTTTGTGAATTTTGTCGACATGTTGTAGACCACACAAGAAAATCAACATTAGACTCTCATTTAAAATCGGACAAACATAAAAATAATGTTACTAAAGCTGAAAGATCCGAAAATTTAAATTTAACCCGTCAAACAACTCTTGATACAGCAAATGTTAATATAAATGATCGAGAACTTATTAATTTAGATTTAGTAAATGCATTTATGAAGGCTGATATTCCTTTACATAAAGTCGATAAACTTAAAAGCTTTTTTTTAGAGTATTGTAAAAACGGTAAATTATTTAATTTAATACTATATATTCTATTTATTAAAAATTAATAATTATTATTAATTTATTAGGTGGTGCGATTGCAAATTCAAATCAACTTCGTATTAAATATTTACCAAAAGTATTTGATACTGAAGTATTAAAATTAAAAAATCTTTTAGAAGATAAGCGCATTTCTATTACTGTAGATGAAACTACAGATGCATGCAATAGAGCAGTTGTTCATATATTATTTAGTTTTAATAATCAGACTAAACTTGCTAAAACAGAATTTATTACTACTGTAGATAGTCGTTCTATTGCTCAATTAGTTATAAAAATTTTACAATTCTATAATATTTCATTTAATAACCTTATTTTTTTTATTTCTGATAATGCAGCATATATGCTAAAAGCTTTCCAAATCATATCTCCTTTAATTCCACAATTAAAGCATAATCGTTGTATAGCCCATATTTTAAATTTAGTTGGAGAAACATGGATTCATTATAAAAATTTTCAATTTTTGGTTAATGTTGTAAAAAATATCAAAGCAACATTTGTTCAATGTCCAGCTCGTAAAAGGCGTTGGATTAGTTTTTTAAAATCAAATTTTAATTCAGATTTAGATAATGATAATACCCAAATTACTTTACCACCATTACCTGTTAAATCACGTTGGAATTCTTGGTTTAGATTTGTTTTCTGGATTAATCAAAATATTAATCAATTACGTTTATTTTATCTAGAAGAAGAACAGGTTAATAACGAAAGTCAAGCAATTCAAGAATTAGCATCTATTTTTAACAATTATACGAATACTTTTATTTTTGAAATTCTAACTATGTTTATCTCACTTAATGCAAGACGGTAAATATATATGTACTACTGCTTTGTTTATAAAAATTAATCTAATTTTATTCTATTTTAGTCTTGTAGAGGATCTTGAATTTTTTGAAACTAGAAAAAAACCTGTTGCTCCATTTGTAGCACAACGTTTAACACATCTTGAGGCCTCATTACAATCGGGTATTATTGAACCTCCTATTAGTGAAGACATTAAATCTAAATTTGAAGATAATTGTCTTGATATGAATATTTATATTGCTATGTTTCGTGAAGCATATCAATTGGCATTAAACAAGTTTAAAAAACATATCGATCAACACCCTGCATTGCCTTTATTTAAAGCAATTCAGTGCTTTGATCCACGATATATTCATATTCAACATCACTATCAAAATATTTATTTATATTCAGAAATTTATGAATTTAAATCACCAAGCAGTCAAATTATTCAAGAATGGGGAATTTATTGCGGGCTAAATGAAGATTTTTCTAATAATGAAAATTTCAATTTAGATAGTTATTGGAAAGAAAAATCTCGAAGTTTACCTAACTTATCAAAACTAGCCTTAGATTATATTTGGCTTCCGGTATCAGGTGTAGATGTGGAACGAAGCTTTTCTGCATATAAAAACATTCTTGACGATAATCGACAATCACTTTCTGAAATATCTATTGAAGCATTAAATTTTATATACTTCAATAGTAATACAGAAGAATAGTTCAAAAAGTAAAAATAAGAATATTAACGATTACATTAAAGAACTTCAAATTGGAAATGTAATCGACTATTTGTTCTTTTTTTTTTTGCAAATTTAGAATTGGATCTTTTTATGCTTTTTTTTTTTTTTTTTTTTTTAAAAAAAAAATTTTTTCAAATATGTATATACGATTTTTTATATATATTTTTTATTTCTTTAAATTAGTTATTATGACAATATTCAAAATAACGGCGTATTTCAGAATTTTGGTCACATATAAAGCAGTAAAGTGATCGCATATTTCTATCTATAAATGCATATTTTTACCAAATTCGCATAATTTGTTGCATATTTTTAAAAAATTTATTGCATAATTTCGCATAATTGAACAGGTAGCGCATACGAATTTTGGGGTTAGTTGCCGCAGAAAATGATGAGCCCTAGATATAGTATATATAAACGTGATATTGTTTATAATTGTATATGACTGATCTAACCAATCAAATCTGTGAAAACGCACAGACAGACAGACATTAAAATTTTAGTAGTATAGATAATTGTCTGAGTCGGTAACTATGAGAGAGTATCAACATTTGAATGAATTTGGCCTGGTTTATGGATAATTCCAAAATTGTATAGTTGGAGCTTCAAGATCCATCTTTAAATTCTTCCTTTGGGTTTAGCGGTATGTAACCATTTTAATGCTGAGTGGTCTATAACTAAGATGAATTTTGTAGCATCTAAGTATTTATGAAAATGTTCTATTGCCCATACAACTGCATCACATGCTAGTTTAGTTGCTGCATAATTCATTTCTTCTTTTCGCAGACTTTTGCTAGCATAAGCAATAGGGTGTTCTTTTCCATTTCTATCTAGTTGACTTAATGTAGCACCAAAGCCATTATAAGAGGCATCGGTAGCAAGTATAAATATCTCTTTAAAGTCTGGATATGCTAATATAGGGGCAGTAATAAGTTTTGATTTTAACTTTTCAAAAGCTTTCTGTTGTTTATCTTTCCAGTAATAGAGTTCATCTTTTTGTAGAAGAGAATTTAAAGGGCGAGCAATTGATGAAAAGTTTTGAATAAATTGGTAGTAATATCCTGCAAGTCCAAGAAAAGATCGAAGGGCTATAAGGTTTTTAGAAGGTTGAATCCGTTGGACAGCTTCTACTTTTTAAGGGTCAGGGGCAATACCCTTAATAGAGATAAGATGTCCTAGAAAGGGAGAAAGGGTAGTTGGTACATTTAGAAGATATACTTTTCTATATTAAGTCTGAGTCCTGCTTGTTTAATTCTATTAAATACTTTCTTTAAATGAGTCAAATAAATGTTCATCAAATGTTCTAGAATAAACAATTGTATCGTTTAAGTATACAACTACAAATTTCCATACAATTCCTTTATATATAGCCTTTGGAAAGTTGCAGGAGCATTGCAAAGACCAAAAGGCATTATATTAAATTCATAGATTCCATATCATGTAGTAAAGGCAGTTTTCTCTTTGTCACGGGGATCCATGGCAACTTGCCAATATTCACTCGCAAGATCGAGAGTAGAGAACCAAGAGCATCCTGTAAGGGCATTAAGCATTTCATCAATGTAAGGTAGAGGGTAAGCATTTTTCTTGGTAACAGCATTTAGTTTTCTGTAGTCTATACAGAATCGTAATTTGCCATTTTTCTTTTGTACTAAAACAACAGGTGAGGTCCAAGAACTGTCAGAAGGTTGAATAAGTTTGTGTTTTAATATTCTTTAAATTTTTTCTTGTATAAATTCTTGTTCATTTAGAGGTACAGAGTAAGGGCGAGAGCGAATAGGGTGTACATTCTCAGTATAAATTCGGTGAGTAACCAGGTTAGTTCGTCCTAGCTCAGTTATATCAGTTGCAAAAAGGTTTGCAAATTTTCTAATAATTTTCAAAAAGCTAGGCCTTGTTCTTTATTAAGTAGTCCAATATTTAAAGAGGTCTGGGCCGATAGGGTATATTCTTCATGTTCAAGGGTAATAACATTTACAGGTCTAGGTATAAGGGCCTGGTCTGGGTTGACAGGTAGTTTATGATCCTGCCTAGGATTCTCTAAAAATTTTGACAGAGCATATCCAAGGCATTAGCCCGTTGGTAAGCATTTTGAACTTCTTCTTGAAAAAAGCGTAGTAAAGCAGCATTGGTAGTTTCCAAGATTTTATTCTTGCTTGTAATTGTTTTATCAGTTGGTCTTGTTGTTGTACCCTATGTGTCCAAAATTAAGCTATCTTTTTTGGCCAAAAAATTACATGAAAAATCGTAAAATAGCTTATTTTTGAAATATAGTATTTTTTAAAAAAATTGAAAAACGTACTAATAAAAAGTTATTCAAATGATACCAAATTTTTATTATAGGTGTATTTTGATGCGCTGAACAACTTTATTTAATCGACTTTTTGAAGTTTACTTAGTAGAAAAAAATGTTTTATATGTAGCAACTGCTAACGAATTTTTTAAGATTTTTTAAAAAAATTAGGGGTAGCTTAGGACCCCGAAGAACTCTGATATAACTCAGATCCAGACTCAAAATTTTAATATAACTTTATACACTTAATTTTATTAAAAGCTTTATACAAAATTATCATATAAGTTCAAATTTACTATAAATTATACAATTTCAGATCTGAGTACCAGTATGATCATGTTAACCACCAAAGCCAAAAACATAATTACACAAAAAAAAGTGACAAAGAGAAAATCAGAAACCTATCTAGAAAAAAAAAGGGCGGTAGTTAATCGTGTTCAAATTCAACAACAAAATTTTTAGTTCTGAAAATAAGCTACCCACACGATCTATGAACGTTGCTATATAGTAAAGTCTAAATTTTACTAAGTAAATCGATTAAAGTCGCATAAGTAACATTGTTCAGCAGATAAAAATACGCGTAAACTGAAAATTTCATACAAATCGGAGAACTTTTTATTATTTGACTTTTAATTTTTACGTTCAACGGTTTTTTTTTTATAAAAAAAAAACCGTTGAACGTAAAAATTAAAAGTCAAATAATA
>QKWP01000624.1:215981-226388 GCA_003550325.1 Gigaspora rosea
TAGATCATCCAAATCGGCCCAGTGGATGGTGAGATATTATTAAAAAACGATTGGCCGACTATGTAAAATCTCTATGTAAACAATATTTGTTTACATAGAGATTTTACATAGTCGGCCAATCGTTTTTTAATAATATCTCACCATCCACTGGGCCGATTTGGATGATCTAGCCACCGTTAGATGCGCCTCGACGAGCTCTACAACTTTCAATTAATCGACATGTATCGTTAACTTAATAAAAAAATACTTTTCATTTTGACTAATCTCAGATTGAAGCATATAGTTAATATCATAGGAATTTTGCCCCAATTTCTAATATAGAAATTCTGCCGATCTTATCTGGATCAGTAATTAATAAAGTTTTGTATTCAAAAATAAGCTACCCTTTTATTGTGCTTTAAATTACTTAAAATAGTAAATAAGCTACCCACGGTTTTTTTTTGTTAAAAATCAGCAAAAAAAGATAGCTGCAACATACGGTATATATCGATTTATATCTACTTAAAAATTTTCCCGATGTATATATAGTATCGTTATACAAAAAAAGATCGTACTTGTTATAAAGATCGTTTTTGTTATACAAATAAACATCTAACTTTTCAAAAAATTACCAGTTGGTTATACAAATTTAAACATACGACATATGGAAAAATTATATATAAGTCTATACAAAGCCAGATCTCAGCATTACATATATTCTTCGGGGTCCTGGTAGCTTATTTTAGATAGTAGCTTATTTTCAGACATATATGGTACTTGTTGTTGAAGCTGATAAAACTGTGAATCATTATCTGTTTCCTTAATAGTTTCTTTAGTAGGTGGAGAGTAAATTTCTGGGTCTGGAAGTTTGCAATCATCACAGTATCCTTGATTTGTATTTAATTCCTCTTGGTGTTAACATGTAAACATTCCTGGCAAAGATCAACAGGGACTGTAAAGTTTCTTCGAAAGATGGCGAGAGCATACTTCTGGTTGTAATCTGGGTAGCTAGTATCAAAAGATTCAACCAAAATTGCTTGTAGGTGATCAATTTATTTTCTAACAATAGATCTGATTCAGCTTGCAATATAAGTTGCATTTCCTCATAGCTCCAAGGTTGAGTTATATGGTTAGAGTTTAGGGGTTCTAAGGCCTGGGCGATAATCTGATCATTTTCATTCAAGAGGATCTTTGCAAGTTAGTAAATTCTGGTCTAGTTCATTTCATATTGGTGTCTAGCATTCTTTGTTGATTCAGTATAACGTTTGATTTGGGTCCAAAGGCTATAGTTAGAATTATACTGGATATCCTAACTAGCTTTGTATATGTAAAGGTGTTCCAATTTACAAAACCATAATTCTTCTTGAAGACTGTCTAATTGACATATTCTAGGTCTTGTATCCGATTTGTTACATACTTTGCAATTAACAAATATTTCACGTTCTTCACCTTGGGTAAAAAAATGGATACTTCTAGGGTCTTCTTGGTCTAGAGCATAGTGAAATCGGTATAGCATTCAGGGCATACATGTTTCTCTTTAAGGAGTTTAAGAACTTCAGAAACTTTACATAGATAACAATGATGGTATGGCGAGAGCTATGGTTAGCTAGACAATTGTACCATGCATAAATTTTTCTTAAAATATGGTTTGTGTATTATGTCGTCATAGTTTATTGTTTATATTTAAGGTGATTTTATTTTAATTAATATTCCTTTTCTTGTCTAGAATAGTATTGTTTTAATAATTTTTTATTTATGGGTGCTTTAATTATATTCCCTTCTATGGTACGTAACTTATACACACCTTTCTGAAGTACTTTATGGACAAGGAAAGGTCCTTTTCACTTCGGGTGTAATTTGTAACTTTTAGAGTGTTGTTGAGAAGCCTTGTATACTAATACTAGGTTTCCTCTTTTTAGTTCTTTTATAGTTGGTAATTTATGATCATGTCTTCTTTTAATATTTTCTTGTGCTTTCTCGACTCGCCTAAAAGCATCATTCCTTACTGTAGGTAAGACTTCAATTAGTTTGAAAAGTCTTTGAAGAAAAGATCCTTCTAATAATTCTTCATTTTCATCAGGATGGATGGGAAAACGAGCTTCTCTTCCGTATACTAAGAAGAATGGAGAAATTCTTGTCATGCTTTGCTTGGCGGTTCGGTATGCGAATAGTACCGAAGGTATAAGTGAATCCCATTCTCTTACGTTTGTAACTAGTTTAGATATAGATTCGCATAACGTCTTGTTGAATCCTTCAACTAATCCATTTGTCTGTGGATGATAGAGCGTCGAATAATGATGATTAATAGCGAATTTCTTTAAAAATTAATCCAGTAATCCATTAAATTATTTCAAAAATGTGTTCCTCGATCGGATAGTAGGTATTGTGGACAACCATGACAGCAGACTACGTCTTCGTATATAAAGTTGGCTAACTCTTGAGCATTGGCATTCTTAATTGCTCTTGCTTCAGGCCACTTGGTCATGTAGTCTGTAGCGACTACAATATATCTATTTCCTTTTGGGGTTGTAGGTAATTTTCCTACTATATCGATTCCAATTTTGTAGAATGGAGCTTCTACAGGAATTGGATGTAAAGGAGGTCTTACTAAATTATTGCCTCTTCTTTGACAAGTATCACAGGTACGGACGAACCTTCAGATATCAGAATACATTTGTAGCCAATAATATTTAGTCTTTATTTTATTGAACATTATATCAATTCCAAAATGTCCTTCCAATGGGTGAGTATGAACTAAAAATAGAATGGGTTCTACTTCATATTTTTGAATCACCTTTAGTAAGTGATTAACTTGGTGTTTGTCTCTTTTGTAGATTAGACCATTTTTGACAACGAAGAATTGACTTTGGGCTTGTACGCTTCGACGTTCTTGAGGAGTTAAGGTACGGGGCAATCTTTGTTCTGTAATATATGTCTTTAATATTTGATATCTGAGTGATTCCATATTTATGCCAGGGCACCGACTACCTGAACTGAATTACTTTTAATGTCAGATTTTTTTTTTGATTTGGTTAAAACTTCTTGAACTGGTTAATTTTCGAATTACACTGCTCAAATCCCAATTTCACGCAGTACTTATTTTGGTAGCTAACCCAGCCAGTACCAGGCTCGATACGCGAATTATAGGTTGGGTAATACCTTCAATTTTCACGCATATAGCGAATTATAGGCAGAGTACCTTATGTAATTTGTCTTTAACTCTCGTTCAAAAAAAATATTATTTTATATATTTTTTTTTGATAATCTTTTATTTTTTTGTACAGCTTATTTACGGTAGTGTGACCTTGTTATTCTTCGTACGATTAAATTTGTGATTTTCATGTGCTTATCCGTGGTTATATGATATTGTGAACTTTGTTCATGATCAAAAGATTTCGATCTTGGAATTTTAGATTAATAATTTTATCTTGTACTATTGTAAAAAAGTCTTAACTATTGAATCAACTATACTGAAGTTAAACAATAGTTAGAGTTAATTAACGACAAGAAGAAATAAATTAATACTTATCCTTTTAGAAAGGCTATTGTCTCAAGACTTCAAGCCTTCATATTTGAAATAAGCAATTTAATTAAATATCTCCTTCTAGGTTCGTGCTTTTACTGTTTTATTTTAGTCATTACTCTTTTTTTTTTGTAAATGCTTGGGCCCGTATTTGAGATTTGACCATATATTTTTAGATCTTGAATTTTGTAACCTTTACATTCGTCAGCCTATTAATAATAGCACATATAAAATAGCCTAATATCTTGTTGGTCTACAGGTAAAAGGAATTTATAGAAATTAAAAACCATAATTGGTAGGTTTATATGGCATCGGTATAATATATATTTCCAATTCTTTTTTTTTTTTTATTAAATCTAAATATTTTTATTGTCTACGTAATTCAAAGTTTGATTTGTAGAATTTGACTAGCATTTCGAAAATTTTCTCGTTACATATTTCATATATTAACAGTTTTTTTTTTAATTAAAACTGTTGATATTAATTCTCGATCGTAACTTATTGGATTTTTATCATTAAGATATATTCAATTTACTGGTAAGTGTTCATATTGTATTGGTAATCAATATTTAAATATCGTTCTTTAATTTATAGTAGAAGTTACAATTGTATCCTTTGTCGAGGTGTGTCATAAATTTTTTAACAAGGATGAGTCCTATGTCGGTATCTCGTGACTTCGTGAGCCTTGAAATTCTAGCTGATATAGGTACTGAAATATATTTGGAAGGATGACTTCTAAGTATCAACTTCTGAAATTTTAAGAATTATTATCTTCTCTCTTTTTTTTTTTAATTTTATAGTCAAAATATAGGCAGATGTTTATGTGTCCTATCCAAGTATGCTTTAATACATTCGGATAAAGGGTTTGTAAAATTCTCCCTTTTTTTTTAATCGTATATACTTTGTAGTATCATGAATCGCATTTTACTATACTTCTTTTTCTTTTTCTTTTCTTAGGTACATTCTTAATAACGCGTCAATATTGGAGTATTTCCTTCTAGCTCGGTGTATAATATTGTAATCATACGGTTGTAATCTTAGAAATCTTAGAATCCAAGGGCACTTTTTCCTTTCAGTTCCGAGGTATGTAACTACTTAAGGGCGGCGTGGTCTGTTATTAATGTAAAATGTTTTGCTCCTAAATAATAGTAGAAGTGTTTGACAGCCCATACAACGGCTAAACACTCAACTTCCAGAGTGGAATAATTTCGTTCCGGTTTTGAAAGTCCTCGACTCGCATAAGCTACCACAAATTCCTTGTGGTCCTTATCCTTTTGAGCTAGGATAGCTCCTAACCCTGCACCAGATGCATCGGTGTAAAAGTAAAACATCTCTTTAAAGTCTGGATATCTTAGAATAGGACTCTTCGTAAGATGCCTTTTTAAAGTTTCAAACGCTATTTGCTGGTTTTCGGTCCACTTATAAGGGACATCTTTTTCTAATAGTTTATGGAGCGGACGTGCTATAGTGGCGAAACCTTTTATGAATCTACGATAATAGGGTGCTAATCCTATAAATCCTCTTAATTGGCGAAGATTTCAAGTATAGGGAATTTTTTTAATTTTTTCATTTTTGTTTCATCAGGTCTTACTCTCTCCTTATTAATTACATGACCCAGGTAATTGATTTCGGATTTAAAGAAGATACATTTTTTAAGATTTAATCTTAATTCTGCTTTTCTTAGTTTTTCAAAAACAATTTTTAGATGTTTTAAATGTTCTTCTAGAAAACTAGAATAAATATTTATATCGTCGAGATATACCACAGCGAAAATTCCAAGACAATCTCCAAGAACTTTATCCATTAAGTGTTGAAAAGTTTCCAGGGCATTGCAAAGTCCGAACGGCATTACTTTAAATGCATAAGTACCATATTTCGTAATAAAAGTCGTCTTTTCTATATTTTTCTCATTTACTCCAACCTGCCAATATCCACTTATTAGGTCCAACGTAGAAAACCATTGGGCCTTGCTGAAAGTATCGAGAAGATCAGTGATATGTGGAAGCAGATATCTTTTCTTTTTCGTGATCGAATTTAATTTTCAGTAATCTACGCAGAATCGTAGTTTACCATTTTTCTTCGGCACGATAACTACCAGAGAAGCCCAAGGACTATTTATTTCAATAATTAGCCCTTGTTCTTTTAATTTTTTAATTTCTTTCCTAATGAATTCGTTTTCTTCATAGGCGGCCCTATAGTATCTTTGTTTAATTGGGGTGGCATTACCGGTATTAATGCTATGGGTAGTAGCAGTCGTTCGGCCAAGATTTTCAAGACTTCAAGCAAACAAGGTTTTTCCCTAAGTAGGAATTCTTTAGCCCTAAACTGTTGTTCTTGGGTTAATTCTTCATTATTAACTATTTCTTCAATTATTTCTTTTACAGTTTTATCTTTGTCTTTATCTTCTTCGTCCTTTTTTGTAGGTACTTCTTCAACGTTAATGAGGTATAACACGGGATTTTCTCCTATTAGTCAACTTTCACTATTATCTTTTTCATCGAATTCTTCTTCTTCATAGTCGAATTCGTCAAAAGTATCTTCGTCATCGCTTTGAACTTCATCTCCCTCACGTGGGTTAAGGCCTTCAGTCCCGTTATTGGAAATTTGGACTTCTGCCGATTTGTCAGCATATCGTAAGTATAATTTCCACTCGTCAAAATGAATGCGAGCCTTGGTTCTCTGGAACCAATCTGTCTCCAATAATAAGGTATCGTCATATGACTCTATAACATGTAGAGTGGTGGGTATTACTACGTCCTGGATTACTAACCTAACACCTTTTACCTTTTCAAGTGTCTTAGCTTTTGCTCCCGTAGCCATTACTACAACAGTGATAGATTTATCATCTATCCTTAGTCCTAGTTTGTCTAGTAAGCATTTCGATATAATGCTTACTGCCGCGCCCGAGTCTAATACTGCCAGTACAAGATTATTGCGAATTCAGATATAGCACCTAACAACAGTCATGTGACGTTGCTCCTCAGATATAAGAAAATTCATTTCTTTTAAATTAGTTAGTCTTTTTAATATTTTTGCTAAGTTTCTCCTTTGATTTGGATATTGAAGGATTTGGCCTACAGTAGTAGTAGTCGGTAAAGATAAAATATCGTCTGCTACATTATATGGCTGTAAAATATCGATCTGTGATGGATTCCGTTTCCTTTTGGGTTTATTTACAGTTGGTGGGTCTTGAATGATAGTAGGATTTTCAACATCTTTATTTTGTCCTTCTGGCTGAACCCTAACTGTTTTACGTAACCTCTCTTCCCAGTTTGGATTTACCGGATGTTTGGTAGTTTTCGAAGTGGTAAGATTATTCACTGTATATACTTCGTTCTTTTTACTATCTTGTAATTCACAAAAACTAATATCCTTAGGTTTATTATCATACTCCTTTTTTTTGTTTTGTCTGATGTAAGTAAATTTCTTCTTCTCTGACATGCAATTTCTAGCCAGATGACCAGGTTCCCCACATTTATTGCATTCCTTCTCTCTCTTTCTTTCCCAGGTATAATTATTTTGAAATCGTCTTCCACTATACAAATTATCACGTGGTCGATGAACCCTTGTATCCTTGATTTTTGCTAATAGGGTTGCATAGTTTACCATTAATCCTTGGATAGTTTTCTTCAAATCAATTAATTCGTTTCCTATTTGTTGTTATAGGTTTATGTTCTCAACAGGTCATTGTCAATAGTAACTACCAGCTTCAATTCGCTTCACTGCGGCTATGGCGTCCGCTAAATTTTTAGGCGCAGATAGGTTTACGAGTTCGGCATTGTTTCCCTTTAGATCCTTTAAAATATTCGAACAATGAAACCATTGGAGAAACCATTATCAATATTAACTCTATTAAGTAGTTTTTGAAATTTTGTGGCATAAAGATCCACTTTTTCTGTATTCTTTTGTTTTAATTCATATAATTCCATTTGCCAACGATGTTGACGATCTTCCAGAGCAAATTGTTTTACAAATAAATAGTAGAAACTTTTATCCTTTTCTGTCTCACTCTCTTCCCTGACTTTCCAAAATTCAATATCTGTTTTAATTCTCTTATACCATTCGGCAGCTACCTCTCTTAGGTAACCTGATGCGATCTTGACTTTACGTGCTTCGGTCCAATTATTAGCTTCAGCGGCTCTCTCGAAATCGTCGAACCATTCAAAAGGATCCTTGTCATCGGTTCTATAGAAATACTTAATCTTTACAAGATTATTTTTTTTAGGTAGGGCTTTTTCTTCCTTACTGACTGATTTAGTCATCGCATCCATGAACTGTTGAAACTGTTCTTCATTCATAATTTAATAGGTGTAAACGCGAAGATTTATGAAGTTCAAATCTCATATTCACTACCAAATGTTACAGGGTGTATCGTAGATTTATTAACTTATGTATGAAAATATAGGATTTCAGATGATTAGGCAATTCGCCAGAGCCGTGACGTTGGTGATTTGTTAAGTTATTTATTAAATAGTTTTATTATAGAATTTATTTAATGAATTTTGGAATCTCATAGATGATGATTTACAAGAAAAGAAACTACAGCGCTTTTATAACTTTCACTGGATTAATTAATTAAAGAAGTTTTAGAGATGAATCGATTTTTCATCATGGGAGGATCACGGTAGGATCACTGATTTCGAATCACATTAGAATCATTATAACTAAGGGGCTTTTAAGGATAAGTACTACATGATTATAATAATGATGACTATGTTTACTAATCTACCCCTTCGAAGGCGCGATTCGCATCACTATTTGAGGGGTGCTGTCATTAGGTTTAATATTGAGAACCTTTGAATTTTTAATGGTCCTATTCTTAACACCCCAGGATATTACCCTAACTACTCCCCAACTATCCCAAATTCACATGAAAAAATTCTAAAAAATTCTTACCCACTATCTTCCCCACCCACCCACCCTTGAAAAAATTCACACTCGAGTCACTAACCCTGAAAAATTTTCAAACTCCGCCCAAAAATAGAGGTCGAATTTCATGCACCCACAAAAATAGTTGGGTTGCACAAAAATTTAAACTCTGACAGACCAGGTCTGGATCGGGTTCATTTGAACCAAGATCGGGCTCAAATAACCCAAGATCAGGTTCGTGAACCAAGACCGGGTTCAATTGAACCAAGATCGGGTTCAAGAACCAAGATCGGGTTCATTTGAACCAAGATCAGGTTCAAATAAACCAAGATCAAGTTCAATTAAACCAAGATCAGGTTCAATTGAACCAAGATCGGGTTCATTTGAACCAAGATCAGGTTCATTTGAACCATGATCGGGTTCATTTGAACCAAGATCGGGTTCATTTGAACCAAGCTCGGGTTCATCTAAACCAAGATCGGGTTCATTTGAACCAAGATCAGGCTTATTTGAACCAAGACCAGGTTCATTTGAACAAAGATCATGTTTATTAATGTCCATATAAAAAAAAAGTTAGAAAGCTTACCTGGAGAAATGCCCAGTACCTTACACAAGTCTACCCCTTCTAAGGTGCAGTTCTCTATCACTATTTACAGGGTTGTGATTTGGGTTTAATAGTAAGGGCCCTTGAATTTTTAAAGGTTCTATACATACTACCACTATACTACCCAAAATATTATCCAAAATTTAGGTGAAAAAAATCTTCATGATTCTTTTCTCCATCACTCTTGAAAAAATTCATACTTGGGTCACTGACCCTGAAATTTTTTCAAACTCTGTCCAAAAATAAAGGTTGAATTTTCTGTTCTCACAAAAATGGTTAGTTAGTTACAAAAAAAATTCAAACTCTGCCGGACCGGGTTCGGATTGCATTCATCTGAACCAAGATCAGGTTCAAATAACCCAAGATCATGTTCAAGAACCAAGATCAGGTTCAATTGAACCAAGTTGGGTTCATTTAAAGTAAGATTCGGTTCAATTAAACCACAACTTACACAAATGTTACATGAATTGGAGCAAACAAAACCCAGCCACTAATAAAATCAGTAACCTGAACTTATAGTACAGACCTGTGTAATGTTTCATAATTTTTTTAAAAAAAATAAATTAAATTAAAATAGAAAACAATAGAGGTTTGTATAATATATCAAAATTAACATAACATATCAAAATTAGCATAACATAGCAAATGGCATAACTTCTAAACTTAGTGTAATACATCAAATTCATGTAATACCTTAATACTGATTTGTCTTTTATTAACGAATTTTTTAATTTTTTTATTTTTTTAAAATAAAACTAATTTTTATTAAAATTATTTTTTTTTGCTAACAAATTATTATTTTAAAAAATTTTTAATCAATATATTAGACAAATTTAAAACAATAAACAGTAAGTTAATAAAATTTTAATTAAAATAATATAAAAATAATAATTTTTTAATTATAAAATTTAAAAAAACAGATAAAACAGATAAAAATTTATAATTATAAAGTAAAAGCTTCTATTATTATTTAATAAATACTTTGTATTATTTAATAAATACTTTGTATTATTTAATAAATACTTTGTATTATTTAATAAATACTTTGTATTATTTATTAATTATAAATTTACAACTAATTGATAATACTATTAAAGATAGAGCAATTCTTACAACAAAAAATGTAAATGTTGAGAACATTAATCAACAAATACTTAAAAAAATTTCTGATACTGAGGAATTTGAATATTTTTCTGCTAATTCAGTTGAAGATAAAGATCAAGTTGATCAAAGTCTTTATCCTACTGAATTTTTAAATACTTTAACACCAAGTGGAATGCCACCATATCATTTAATACTAAAAAAAGATGTACCTGTTATTCTTTTACATAATCTTGACCCATCTGAAGGATTATGTAATGGTACAAGATTAATGATCAAAAATTGTTATAAATTTGTTTTAGATGCTGAAATTATAACAGGAGTCAACAAA
>QKWP01000624.1:228306-242722 GCA_003550325.1 Gigaspora rosea
GCAGTGTTGTACATGGGACAGTTGGGACATACGTTGGGACATTTTGGGACATTCTGGGACAATTTTATAAATTGAAATTACTTAAAATTTTATTAAGATAATCTAATTAAATTTTTTTAAAAATGTGTTCAGCACCTAAAAAAATATATAATTATATATTTTTTTAAATTAATTTATTAATTATTAAGGCTTGGGACATAGTTGGGACACTTGGGACGCTGGGATGTTGGGACGTTGGGACATGGCAAAAAAAGGCTGGGACAGTAAAAATGTACAACACTGGGTTAGGGTTAGGGTCAGTTTCATTATGTTGAGCTTTGGGAGGGGGTATTGATATATATAACCTTAAACTAACAATCATGAGGCCTAAAAATAATCTTGAGACCTAATGGTTAGGGTTAGGGTCAGTTTTCATTATGTTGAGCTTTGGGATGGGGTTTTCATATATATAACTTTAAACTAATAATCATGAGGGCTTATAATAATCTTGAGACCTAATGTTTAGAGTTAGAATCATTTTTTATTATTTTATATATATATATTTTTAATCTAATAATTAAAAATCTAAAATAAAATACAATTAAAACTAAAATAAAAAACAATTAAAAACCTCAACCCGGAGCAACGCCCGGGCACCTAACACTAGTTCTTATTTTTAGAATTCTTTCTTTAGGTTTCTTGTATTCGATCATTCTTTTGATCACGGGTTTACTGCGCCTAATTCCGAAGATCACTTTTAGCTCGTGACAATAGTTATAATTTTTTATTTATGAAAGTTATACTGCAAATTTCCGAAATATAATAGGTAAATCATATATAATACATGTATATAAAGCGCAATAAAGAAAAAAAAAGCTGCCAAACGAAATGAGAATCAACAATTTAATAAAAAATACTGAAATAACTATTAATTAATGTTAATCAGTATTGTTATCCTTTATTGATATCAGACCAATATGGTATGAATGATCAGCTATCGTTATATTTTTAAGCCATAAATTGGAATGACGCGGTATTGAGGAGGAGGAGTTGGAGTGAGACATTCGAATCCGATAACTTCCGGGATCGATGTTACTCAAGTATTTATATAGCGTAGTATTGTAAAATCGGGTCTAAGCAAACTTAAAAAAAAAAATTATTGTCGGTGCTTAGTAAAATAGCTTCGTAGCGAGTGTCTCTTCAAGTAATCCAGTTGCATCACGTTGCATCACGCGAATAAAAGGTAGTTTATTGAGAGTTGAAGTACTATCTACCGTATAGTAAGAGGTAATAAAAATATATTGTACTGCATGACGTTATTTTTTTTATTACTGTATTATTATTAAGTAACCAACTTGTTTATTTTATTTGTAGGTTTTTGCAGACTGTTTTCGAAAGTTGTATATGTTCTTTAGAAGATGTTTGGTTCAATAGAAACCGTTTTATATATACGATAATAATATAGCTTTGTTAATTATATGAAATTTTAAAAAAAAATATTAATAAAGGACGTGTAACTTGTTACCAAAAACTTTTTTAATTAAGTTCTTGCATTTTGTAAGTTGTATTATAATTTAGATGAATAATTTTATTCTTTACAACGCGAAATTTTTAACATAATAAAGAAATTGTAATATTTGAATTGTGCCCGTTGATTGGTTGGGTTGTTTAACTATTATCTAACGAAACGTGTATCACGTGGTTATGAAACAGTTTTATGATTGGTCAACTACCTCATAATCAAACCCGAAAGTCCCTCACAGGCTGCATCCACAATTTACGTTAAACTAGTACTGTATTGTATAAGGCCATGCAAAGTTGATTTTTCGTTTTGCATTACATGGATTTCAAAATTCGGGACGGACGGACGGATTTTTTTTTTTTTTAAGGTTATACGAGGTTAATTTTTCATTTTGCACAAGGAATCAAAAAATTGGGCCGACAGTCATATTTTTCCTGTCAGTCCTATCGGACAATTCCAGTCTGATATTTCTGGGGTACGCATTAGGGTGTCCAGGATTATGATCCGGTAAATTGCAAATTATGCGAATTATGCGGACCCAGGATTAAGGTTAAAAAAAAATTTGCTGGCCAACCAAATTTCAAGATCTTCTGTAATGCAAGACAAATTTTATAACCGTCTATGAAACTGTTTTTACGTGTTATAAAATTTTATTATATAAATAATATTTTCGAACTCTAACCTTATTACAAGATTTTATCCCTAATCTAAAAGCACGAAATTTTACTAGAAAATTTTTTATGTTCTAATTTTGCCCGTGGTATGTACTAAAATTATCTGCAACTTACATTGTACAACCAATAGTGTGTATAATCAATAACTGTTACTACATTCGAGGTGTTATGAATATCAGTATGTGATTTTAGTATGATTTTATCGAACCTTACCATAGATTTTGCGCCTCATAGAATTTAGGGTTAGATCTACCAGAAATTATGATTAATTCCAGCCGGGTTTTTAGGGAGTGATGGTACGGTTTGATAATATGTGTAACGAGAACGACAATTGACCAATAGAAATTCCTTTATACGAGAGAAAGGATAAATTATGCGAGATTATGCGAGCGAAATCGCATATTTTATGCGCTATAAGATGAATTATGCGAATATTATGCCGGATCATAATCCTGGACACTCTAGTATGCATACAGTACCGTACACCCCTTCCCTTGTCTACCTATATTTTACTATATAATAAGTGGTGTACGGTACTGTATAAACAATATAAAAAAAAAGTACAGTACGGCTTTTTCTAACGTATATGTATACTCACCGTCGGGTGACACCGGGTGAAAATAGCAGTTGTCATAAATCGAACAAATTTGCACAATTGGGAAAAAATTGAGAAAATGGGACGGCGGGTAATGCAAAACGAAAAAATCAACTTTGCGTGGCCTAAAAATAAGAATCTTGAAGATAATGCCATATAGTATTATGTTTGTATTATCTTTAAGATCCTATAACAATACTGGTTAAACATAAATTGTGAATTGTGGATGCCGTCATACTGATTGCGAACTGCGGGACTCTAATCACGTGATTTTATTCACTTTTTTGAAGATCATTCTAGATTATCGCCCCTGGGACTGGAATCCTGCGTTTCTAAAAAATTTTGTTCTTCTGACCCATTTCAAATCAAGCACGAATACAACAATGACTCAGTTGGTACAAACTCCTTTTAAGGTATGCCGAAGACATGGAATCCGCAACGAAGAAATTTTCCCTATTCGAAGAAATAGTAATATTTTCTCTTGCAGACAGAGTATGCCGTAGACATGACCTGCGATTCATGTGTTGAATCTATTAGAAAGGTTTTGACAAAACTTCCAGGTAAATAAATTAGTTTTTTAGCTAAATCGTAAGCAAGAATTTTCAGGAAAAAAAAATAAATAAATAAATAAAACCAAAAAAATTTACCTAAATAATATAGGGATTAGTCGATTTGACATAGATCTTAAAGCTCAAAGCGTAATAGTTGAAGGGACAGGTTAGTTGTTTGCGCTTTGTTTAATATTTATTAAGTATTAACATCACACTCAACATTGAATTGGCATTAGCACTACCTTCGTTTGTTTCAAAACAATTGAAAGAAACCGGAAAAACTGTAATTGTTCGCGGTCAAGGCAATGTTAATGGTAATATCTTCTCCTGTATTAATAATAATAAAATTTGGATAATCACAAGCTTTTGTGTTTATAGGAGCACATTCCGGTGCAGCTGTTTGCATATTCGAAGACCATACGTATACACCGCTTAATAGTGAAAAACCATTAAGAAAACCTCAAGGGCTTTGTCGTTTAATACAAATTGATAAAGATTATTGTCTTATTGATGTCACAGTACAGGGAATTCCCCCAGGACGTCATGGAATTCATATCCACGAGTTGGGTGACATTTCGGCTGGTCCGTCAAGTACAGGGGCACATTACAATCCGGACAATGTTGAACATGGAGATATCGAAAGTGGTCACATAGGAGATTTGGGAAACATACATGTTGATAAGAATGGATGGGGAGATCTTGTCGTGGAAAGTCGGCGAATTAAAGTTTGGGATGTTATTGGGAGGTCAATGGTAATTACACATGGGGAAGATGATGAAGGCAAGGGTAGTAATGCGCAAAGCAAGATTGATGGAAATTCTGGTCCAGGGTTAATTGCAGGAATCATTGCGCGTAGTGCTGGTATATTCGAAAACAAGAAAAAAGTTTGTGCTTGCTCTGGTAAAACTCTTTGGGAAGAGGCCAGAATATAATTTATTATTATCATTATTACTTTGTTAATATTAATTTGTGCTATTTTAATAATAATATTACTACGTATATTATTATTATTATTATTATTATTATTATTATTATTATTATTATTACACAGTGGCTCTCGATATAACGGACCATCGATATAACGGATATTGCTTAATACGGAGAATTATAATGGAACCAAATTATGATTTACTATAATATCTTATATATTATGAGATTTTGATATAACGGAGCTTTTGATATAACGGAACAAAGAACTGGAACCATGGCCTCCGTTATATCGAGAGCCACTGTGTATTATTATTATTATTACAACTTGTTTAAACTTTTTTATTTTAATTTTATATACAGTATATAGTTTAGAATTCAAATAAAAAATCTTAGTTACCGTAATATTCTCGAAATAACGGGCGCCACCTAAAGATAGCATAGATGGTTTTGAAATAACGCCCATGCGCACCCACCATTTACGTTATATATAATTCAATTGATCTTATACTAGTAATAAGCAAAAGTCCTTTAGTTTTATATCCATTCTCTAAGATCAACGATTAACAATGCATTATTCTTAAGAATTCATGGCTTTAGTTCGAAATCTCGAATTAGAAAATGAAATGGGTTATCCGGAGATAAAAAAGCAAACTTTTTTGATGATTAAGTATAGAATTTCGAAAGAAAATTTATGATCGTATAAATAAGATTACAAATAAAAAAATTAATATATCGCTAATTTAATTCGAATCAGAAGCCTGATCATTAGCTCTGAAACACCCTATTAAATAAGTTTCAAGGTATTTGGCAGATTCATTTTTTTTTTTTTTTTTACACTGTATTATACCAGTTTCAGAAAATTAACCTATATATTTAAAAATAACGCCCATGCGCATATTCGAAATAACGCCCACGTATTCAAAATAACGCGCAGATGCCCGTTATTTCGAGAATTTAAGGTATGTGATCGCCGAAATATCTTCGTTTAATGTTGATTCATCATGACAAGGTCATGTGCCAATATCAGATGATCTTCCGATTGGTTGTCAATCTATTCTTAGAACATGGTTCCTTCGAAGAAATATCTTTTTCGAGTTAAAAATCCGGAATTGAAGGCACCGCCAGGAGTCTAGACACTTTTGCAGTAACGTGACCATCACGTGGTGTGGCGTATTCGGATTAACTTTTTGGCTTTATTGTTAAGGTTAGGGTTAGGGTTCGTGAATATAGCCATAGAAAGTCACTATATATATGTAAAATCACGTTACGGACATTTTTATATGGTTTTAAAAGACGATTTAAACACTAGTTTTCGAGTATTTTCGCTCTTTTCTCTTTTTTTCTTCTTGTACACGTGTTTTGTTTTGATGTCGGACTGATCCGGGACGATCAAAATTTACGTTCTCCGATTGGTTAATCCTCATGCGCCACGTCACGTTACTGCAAAAGTGTCTAGACCCCTGGTGGGTTGGAATTGAAAGTCCCATGTAACATAAACATTAATCACGTTTTTCTCGAAATTTCTGTTTTCGGTTCAATCCGAGTTTTTTTCTATTTTTGATACTTTATAAAAAACTTTAACGTCACATTATCAGGAATCATCCAATCAACGACGGAAATATCGCAGCCCAATAAAAGTAACCATTTTTCTACTAGTCAATATTATCGTTTATTTATAGTCGGAGGTAGATCATTATTGAGTTCAAGTTCCTTTACCTTCTTTTATCTTCATTTCTTTTGAATCATGACCAATAAGAAGGACAATATTGTATCAAGCAGCTCAGATCCCGTTGATTCACCACCACCTTACACACCCCTTCCTTCACAATCTCGAGGGGCTGTGCCAAATGAAACTACGCGTCTTTACCCCGATGTTCCAAAAAATTCTTATTCAGCTACTCCACCTCCAACGTATAACCCACCTCAGCAATCTTCTTCAGTCACAGCGCATTACCAACCTGATACTGTTGTTTTAAGTCCTGCAGTGTCTATTTACGATTTACGTAGTCATCCAGCCGTCACTTGCTATCCACATTGTAACCAAATTGTTTTAACAAAGACAAATTTTAAAATTGGAACTGCAAATTTGTTATCATCTCTTGGATTATTTATAATCGGAGTAACAATGTGGGGATGTTGTTTGATTCCCCTTTGCGTAAGTATTAAGTCTCTAAATTATAGATGATTATAGATCTGTTCGGTTCATGTGTTTAACTTTCTTTTATTTTACAGATTACTGATTTGAAAGATTGTATCCATTCGTGCCCTCATTGTGATAGAATTATGGCTAGATACTCAAGATTTGATGGAAGGGTATTTAAAATCGGAGAATAATTGATTGTTTTTATTTATGGACGAATTTTGTTGAAAATACAAAAAAAAAAAAACCTCCCGTTAATAAATATATAGCTTCGTTATAATATTTTTAAACATTCATTATCATTATACTCATTATACATGTATAAATATTTACGAACATTTATTCAGAATACGTAAGCTTGAAATTTAAAAAAAACAATAATAAAAATAAATGCATATTGATAATATAACTTATACGGCACAAAAATTTCCTAGAATTGTATATTGTATACACAATTGATAAGTCGATCTCTTTGATGCATATTAATATAAATATCTAAATCGATCATTTTTGCGTTTAATTATTAATAATTAATTTCAGCAATGTTTCGACTTGTGCACTCCATTTTAAAAAATTTCAAGGGCCCTTTAGTTCCTTTGCGAAAAGCGTCGCTTTTCAGAAGCATGTCAACTCAGACTTCAGGTAAAAACATTTAATGCTTAAAAAACGGTTTAAATATTTACAAAGTGCGTGTTTTTCGGATCAGCTAAGTATAATTGGGAAGATCCACTCTCTCTCGAATCGCAACTGACTGAAGAAGAAATTGCTATAAGGTTTTTTTTTTTTTTTGTAAAATTCCTCCAGAGCATTTTATTAAATTTATCGGAATGATTTTAGAGATTCTGCGCGTCAGTATTGTCAAGAAAAATTATTTCCAAGAGTTTTGGAAGCTTATCGCCAAGAACGTATGTTAATTTTTTGAAAAATTAATTGTAAATAGAGATTATTTACTATCTTTTATACCTTTAGGGTTTGATCGTGAAATTATTACAGAAATGGGCGAATTGGGTCACCTCAGCAATCTTCTTCAATCACAGCGCATTACCAACCTGATACTGTTGTTTTAAGTCCTGCAGTGTCTATTTACGATTTACGTAGTCATCCAGCCGTCACTTGCTATCCACATTGTAACCAAATTGTTTTAACAAAGACAAATTTTAAAATTGGAACTGCAAATTTGTTATCATCTCTTGGATTATTTATAATCGGAGTAACAATGTGGGGATGTTGTTCGATTCCCCTTTACGTAAGTATTAGTTCTCTAAATTATAGATAATTATAGATCTGTTCGGTTCATGTGTTTAACTTTCTTTTATTTTACAGATTACTGATTTGAAAGATTGTATCCATTCGTGCCCTCATCGTGATAGAATTATGACTAGATACTCAAGATTTGATGGAAGGGTATATAAAATCGATTGGAATAATTGATTGTTTTATTTACGGACGAATTTTGTTGAAAATACAAAAAAACGTTAATAAATATATAGCTTCGTTATAATATTGTTAAACATTCATTATCATTACTATACATGTATAAATATATACGAACATTTATTCAGAATGCGTAAGCTTGAAATTTAATAATAAAAAAAAAAAAAACCAATAATAAAAATTGCATATTTATAATATGTATGCCTACATTAGAACCTATTATTCCTAATAAAACACCCCGAAACTTCCCGACAGACACGCGCCACAATTCACATGAAACCCGAAAATTCATCAAAAATCTGATTAGGTGCCAAAATTTGTAAAAATTTGGAAAATTTTGGTTCCAAATTTTTGCAGATCCCTGCTCTGAATTAAGTAACACAAGTCCTGTAAAGGGAGTAGGCTCCCACGTCAGCTTAAGCTAACTCTTTTTTAGCAAGGTAGTAAAGAAGAATATTGTGAGCACCATTAATATCCCTATCAAGTTCTGTTTACATTTAGGATAACAAAATACTTTAGATCCATCCAGCTCACAGTAGACATAGCCACAGAATTTACAAGTTTTGCTTGTATATTCTTCTGTACAAAGAATTATTCAGCACCATGGATGCTCATGTGCTTTATGGTCTAGACGTTGCCAAAAATGAAAATATGACCATGTATACATGGCTCACGCTATCTTAGAATCAATACATTGTTGCTGTGTCTGATTATTCTTTTTTTTAAATTCAGCGATTCTGCTTTTTTTATTAATAAAACAAAGAAATCATTGCTACCAATGATTAATTGTATATCTCTACACAAAAGAAACTATCCAAGTACTAAGCACCCAAATTAATCACCATAACAACCTTTTGTCTCAAGTTAAAGCCTGAACTTGCTTGAACTTTGGTACAATGTATACCCAAATATCACTGACATCTGCGTTGTATAACTGTTGTATGCTATATCAAGATTGCTTTTTTTCTTTCCTTTAAATTTTTTTTTCTTTACAAAAGGCATGGACAAGAGGAAAAGTATAAATAAACATAATAGAAAACAAATATAAACAGAGGTAAAAAAAGTGAAAAACAAAAAACAAAAGAAAACAAAAGAAAATGACAAAAAAAAAACAAAAGAGAAAGTAAAAAGAAATCTAGATAATAGTATAATTAAAGCCTATACTATGCTCATAAAAATTATACAGTACTAACTAAGATTTTGGTACTGTATTTAAAGTAAAAACCTATGAGAAAAACTATACTAAAAGGTCAAAATAAACCAATCAAAACTTTTCTAGAAGCCCTATCCAAAGATATCTGTCAATCATTGTAATACACGTAAACACAATGATAGCTGTATGTTGTGATCTTTCGTGACTTCTTGTGACTTTAGTTTCTATATTGGTACAAGTAAACAATGTCAATCTTTTGGAAGAGGTATGTTGAAATCCCATTTTTTGGTAAAAATTTTGCGAAAAGCTGTATGGGAGGCTAAAAAACTAACGTAAAAAGAGTATAGAAGTTTGCAAAATATGGAATAGTATAGTAAACCAAGTGCTTGCTTTACTAATACTTCTAACAAGTTCTTGATATGTACTTCCGGTATTCATAATTACTTGTTTGATAGTTTTATAGACTTCCATCAGGGAGCCACAAACCCAAAGAGAATACTTTTTCAACTCTATTTTAGTTTTCCAAATAATGTGAAGACTCATCAAGCTTACGACTACTAGTCCCAGTCGCTACCAGAGAAGTTTTGTATATTATTTCCTATACTAACTAAACACTTTATTGCAGGTCCGTTCAGTAATTGTTGGTTTGAAGGATTATTGAAAAGAGTTGATTGTACTATTGTGGCCTGATCATTCTTTGAATACAAAATTCTGGTAATATTATTATATAATAATTTTCGCAAAACCATTTAATCAATTTACAATGATATTCATGAACTAGACAGCGGATCCTCTTGTGAATGTGCAACATAACATGCTATAGTCTAAAATTAAAATAATCAGTCAAATTATAAATAATATAAAGAATTAATATATTTGTAACTATAGGTTACAATAGCAGATAATTAGGATTAGGGTTAGTATAATATTAAGGGTAGGGTATTTTTTTATTCTGTATAAGCCCTAAATTAATGGGACCCCACTTTTAATTGGATAATATCATAGATCATTTCTTTTTTTGGCTAAAATAAGTCCTAAATTACAGGGACCTGATATAAACAGATACTCTACCTTTAAAGTTAGGGTTAGGGTTAGAGTTAGGATTGTGATTGGTTAGAGTTAAAGTTAGAGTTAAAATTAAAATTACTACAAAATCGTGAGAGAAGCATTTTTTGTTAGTAATACAACAGGGGTTAAGGCACTGACAGGACCCCGAAGTATATATAGATAGATCAGGTTAATTATAGGGTTACTAAAAATAGAAAGATCCGCAGAAAAAACTTCAAAAATAAGCAAAAAATTACTATAAATAAAAAATATCTGCATAAAAAACCTCAAAAATAAGCAAACTCATACCTGACCTATCTATGTATATTTCGGGGTCCTGCACTAACATTTATTAGGTAATATTTTAGGGGTGGGGAGTCAAAAAAATCTTACTTTAGTTAAATTTGATTGGCTAAAATTCTATTTATAGATTTTACTTAGAGATGGGGAGTAAGCCCCTATAGTAAATAGATATTAGGTAATAAATGTTAGCGCCCTTACTCTAGTAAAATTTTGAGTTATTAACAATTTTATAAAATGCAGTAACAGTAGGACCCCAAAATATATAGATAGGTCAAGTTAATTATAGGGTTACAAAAATAGAAAGATCTGCAGAAAAAACTTCAAAAATAAGCAAAAAATTACTATAAATAGAAAAGATCTGCATAAAAACCCTCAAAAATAAGCAAACTCATACCTATCTATGTATATTTCGGGGTCCTGTTACAGTAGCCATAGTTACAAATATATTAATTCTAATATAAATCTATAAATTTATTATTAAAAACTAACCTGTAATATTTATGTTTGTTTTCTTTTCTATGAATCATATCTTGTTTACTTTAAAGTCTATCATATATATGACAAAGTTGATAAATCCAATTAATATCTGACCTCGGGTCCGATAGCATAGCGGTTATGCTCCAAGGTCGCAAATCGGAAGGTCGCCGGTTCGAATCCTGTTGGTGGCGAACAACAATTTTCTATGAAGAGGCTTAGCAGGCGTAATAATTATGAAGCAGGCTGTTGAGGCTTAGACCTGGCGTTCAAACACCTCGGGGCTTGAACTTGTTAGTTTGGAACTACGATTTGTTTAACCGAAGTCACGAGACGTAGTGAAGAGCAAGTCATGAACTTCTGGTGGGTTTTACTAAGAGGCTAGGCTGTTGAGAGGCGTAATGGATCGGTTAGTCCGGGGTTAAAACCTGGAAAATAAGACTATAAAAGGACTGCTGTCCTACTATAGCCAACTTCAGGCCACAGATAAAGTAGTCTAGTCAGTATCTTCATATGTAATTTGACGAATCTTTGTAGTATATGATATGTACTTTAAAACATTCAAATAATTAATAAAATTGATAAGCCGAATGGTCTCGGTTGTTAAAACCTAAAAAAAAAAAAAAATCCGATTAATATCATTTTTTCTCTATTCAATAGCCATTTCACTTAGATCATAGCCAGTCATAAAAGTACATACACCTGGATCTGGTGCAATCACTTCAGATCTACCCTTTTTTAATAGTAGTTAATATATATAAATAATCTAAAAAAATAAACAATAAAAAAATTAATTCAAATCTTTATTTGATTTTTTAAAAATAAAGAACCTTGGTTCTCAGCCCATATTTTAAGCATCTCAAGTAAAATTTACCAAGACGATTTATAACAAGGTGACTATCATATTCAAGTTTTTTTAGAAGAGATTCTGCTAAGTTCATTTTATAAAGAAATAAAAATTCACTACAAGATTTACCCAATGTTTAAAATATATTACACGTACAATTGATTATTGTAGATCTTTCTTAGAACAGAACTTCATTTTAAAATTTTACATTTCATAGCAAAATTAGATATATATCCTTTAAGTAAGTTAATTATTGCTTCATCTTAAATATCATAAGGTTTTCTAAAATTCACTTAAGTTTTTGGTTTATTTTGAAACTTTATAGCATTAAGACATCAAGTTCATAAGTTCTTCTTTTTTTGTTTGATGCCTTCTTTTTCTACTGCGATAAGGTGTTGATTGTATATCTATTGGCTGTTTCTATCTATTGCCTAAGTTTTATTGTTCTTCCTGAGTAAAAAAAAAACGAATACATCATATCTTGTCTACTGAAAGTTTTATTACTTTCTTCTTGGAACTTTTGAATCGCTTAGGCAGTCTTTTTTCTTTTTTTTCAATTGTGTAATCCATTATATTATACCACAAACTATGACAATTGAAAGTAAGTTTTCCACAAGTTCTTTACAAATATCTGAACCGAATACTATAAGCCGTGTTTCATTTTTTTCAAAGATCCACTCCACAAGTTCGAATCCAAAACAATACAATTGGACTTTTTGAGTAACCACTACTTTTTCAACTTCTTCAAAGTATATTCATTCCAAAAGGGTAAGATTTGCAATGTTGTTCAAGAACACCTTGCTAATGCTCTGAACTGACTCTTGATAACAGACCTTGGCCTTTTGCGTTTTTGGTAGCCTTTGGTCATTTCGCCTAAAGCAAACCCAATTGTCAATACGAAGGTAAGTTTTTTATTATTTATTTGCTTTATTTTATTAAGAGACAAGAGTTAATTAATTGTTCTTTATTACTTTTGCTCTTACTTTTATATACATTCAAATTATTACTAGCGATATAAACCAAACCCAAATGGAACAATTACAACTTACTAATTAATTTATGTTTGGAGGTTGACTATTGTTGTAATTCCAAACCAAATACAAAATCCAAACTGGTGTTCATTTATTTTTGCATATCCCAAACTTCAAGGACTAGTCATCTCTATGAAATAAACATGGCACAGGATAAGACAAATGTGGCATATAGAGGAATTATTTTCACAATTGCAGAAATAATTCTCCTGCATCACTAAACAATGACAATTTATTAGTCTTATGATTCGTGCTCTAGCAAGCAATATATAAATTTAGGTTACAACACACTTATAATACAATTGTCAAATTTAGTAAAAACTTTTGGGTTCTACTAAATCTCAAACTATCAGGTATCACTAATTATTATACATCGTTAATTGGTCATACAACCTTGACTTTTATATCAGCATACTATTGCGTAATATCAGGAGCTTTTAAGCAAAAATTCAGTTCTTCTCTTTAGCGATATTGTATTGTACATATTTATATAATTGTCTTCAATTATTTCTTTGTATGCTATAATTGTTCTTTGGTTTATGAGACAAACTGTAAAAAACTCATAAACAATTCATGAGATGCACTACTAACAATGGTCTAACAATGGATATCTGCTCAGGGAAGAACTGAATTTTTTGCTTGGAGACACCTATTGATAGTTGCATAATTAATTTTTTCTTTTCTTTGATCATATAATTGATCACTTTTGACAAAATTTTTCTTTATACCATATACCGGATTAGCTAGGTACGCAATTGTCGATTGTACATGATTGTTAGTTGTACACAATTATCAATCGTATACAATGATCAATATATATACTCAAAGCAATAATTAGATATGGGCAACGACATATTGGGCATCAACTTATTTGTGCAAACTCCTAGAGAGAAAATAGCCAATTGGAGAGTGCAAATTTTCACTATTCTGGATTAGCTATGAAGAATTCAAATACATGTAGAAGAAAAAAGTGAAAATATGCAAAAACTATTGTTTAAATCAATCTTGGTACTCTAATTAAAAATGACAGAAATGAAATTTTACATATAGTAAGAGGAGTGACAAAAATCAGGTGATTTTTTAAAGGGGAGGAGATAAAAAAATAAAATTATATATAAGGAACCTGACTATTTATATATTAAAGAAGAGGGAGAGGAGTAGGCCTCTGATAAAAAATAATTAGGTAATTAATGACACGGCCCTAAAAATTATTCTAACCCTATAGACTCTAATATTAAGGTTCTAACCCTAAATTTTTATCTTACACACTTAGTTTATTAACAAAATCAGGGTTTGTATATTTTATTCTATAATATCACAAAATGATGCAGCAGTTTTGGAATTTATGAAAAGACTTTTATATGATTGGCTATTATTTTCAATTAGAAAATTAGAGGCTTCCAGAAATCAGCTGATTTCAGGGGATAGGTGGGTCAGCTAAAGTATTAGGTATAATTCCGGCCAAAATTTTATAATTCTGGCCAAAGTTACAAAATTATTTTTGACCAAAATTATAGATTTATTAACAATATTTAATAATTAATAACTTTTAATTTATTGGATCAAATTTAATGATTTAACTACCAAAATGATCCTTTCAATAAAAGGATTCTAGCAATCAAAATCATTAAAATTCAATCACTGGATCCTAAGATCAGAATAGATAAATGTTACTTATAAAAGTTTTATAATTTATTAAAAAATTATAAACCATTTATAGTAACACAAATTTATTC
>QKWP01000625.1:4748-41259 GCA_003550325.1 Gigaspora rosea
AGTTTGAGTTTAGTATAAAGTTTTAATAATAAAATTTAGAATTTGAGTCTGGTCTGGACCAGACCAAACCTGGACCCAAACCTAGAATTACTAGTTCATATGAACACCAGACTGAACTTGAACATGTTCATGAACTTATGAACTGAACCTGAACTGAACCTGAACCAGCTCTAAAAGTTCAATACTGAACCTGAACCTGAACATGTTTTAAAAAATGTTCAGGTTCAGGTTCAATACTGAACATGAACCTGAACCTGAACTTGACCTAAGTTCAGTTCAGGTTCATAGGAACACTAATTGTTTTATTGTTTTTATTGTTTGTTTTTATTGTTTTATTAGTTTTATTGGTTTTATGAGTTTTACAAAAGATATATAAACTCTAGCTTTTATTTTTCCTTAACTTTAGGATTTTTCCCTGCAATTCTTTAGTTATAGGAATTCTTTAGACACAGAAATCTTTAGATAGTCTTGTAGCAAAGTCTTGTAAAATACTTAAATAAAATATATCTTTGCCCAACTAAATACACTCCTGTTCTTTGAGTAAAATATATCAAACTGCTATAGTGAGATAATATTCCACTTCCACACTGCTTCATATGTCGCTATGTGCTATGTTGCTAGTAGTATATTAAGAAAGCTATACCGCTTGTAACAATACAAAAAACTAGCACTATACATATATTTTTGCTTACCCTATAGTTAGCTATTATTTTTACTTTTTTGTTTTCTATTGTTTTCGCTTTGGTTACTTTTTTTGGTTTGGCTATACCTCCATTTTGCTTTCTTTTTTTAAATACAGTCGTCTCTCTTTAATCCGAACCTCTCTAAACTAAACACTATTAAACTCTCTCTAAACTAAACAAAATCTTTTAGAACATTTATAAATTTTATTATAAAGTTTAGATAAGCCATATATAACTTTTTGAAAACTAAACTTTTTCAAATTTTTACATAGTAAAAAAAAGCAGTCCTGGCAGTTCAGATTAAAGAGAGATAACTGTACTTTTTAAAAATAGTAAAAAAGTGAAAAAAATAAAAAAAACTATTTCTCAGAAGTGTTGGTGTTTTTGCAAATTGGCGAAAAAATTTTGTAAAGTGCCAGAAAAATCGCAAAGTTTCAAAAAGTCGGGAATAAATAAAATAAAATAAAAATCAAAAAATGTAAGCAAACTAATAAAAAAAAATAAACGAAGCCCCAAATCTTCATTTTTCTGAAATAAGAGTTCATGTCCTTGCAAATTCAGAAATTGTGAAAGCCGGGTTAATGTTCTTGCAAAATGCCAAAAAAGTCACAAAGTGCCTAAAAAGTCTGGGTTGGTTTTCTTGCAAAGTGCTAGAAAGTAAAAGTTTTGTTCTCACAAGTGTTGAAATAAAATAAATTAATAAAAAATAAAACAAAAAAAACAAAAACAAAAAACATGAAACAAAAAAATAAATAAAGCGAAACCTTGCAAGAACTTGCAAAAACTTGCACCTATTTCTTTAAAGAAGTATTCCTGGAAATTTAGAAATTGCTGGGGAAATCAGTTATATGTTTTTGCAAAGTTTTAGAAGTCTGAATAGGCATGCACAAAGTGCTGAAAAGTTGTTGGTTTTCTTGCAAAGGGCTAGTGTTTTTGTAAAATACGAAAAAAATTAAAAATAAATAAATAAAAAAAAACGATTCACTACTTTTTTAATTTTTGCCAAAATAATAATAATAAAATAAAAAAATTTAAAACAAAATTTAAAAAAATAAAATGAATTATTATTTATTGCTAGTATAATGCATTGCTATCTTCTGATCGACCAATTAAATACAGAATTAGATAAAATATAAAATCAAAATCAACTAGTTTTTTTTTTATAAAAATACTTCTAACTTAAAATTTCAACTATAAAACTATACTTTTTTTTAACAAAAAATTTTTTATAAATTTTGAATTAAAAAAGTTTTTTATCTACTGCCTTTACCAAAACCTAATTCTAATTTTAATTTGGCTACTACTGGTATTTGTTTTGTTTTAATTATTAATATAAAATCAAAATAAACAAAATAATTAATCAATTAAAGTACAGTATAGTAATAGCACTAACAATAATAAAAAATACTAAATTTATTATCTTTACTATTATTATTAATAATATATAGTTATTTTTTTTAATTTGGCAATCCTGCCTTTTGTGTCTGTAGACTTTATTATATAAAAACTGCTTATACAACTTCATAGACTACTCTAACAAAAAGCTCATCTAACTTAATGACCAGATGCGACCTGTCTAGTGATTCTTTGCCTCGATTCAGATTCTTAACTTACTGAGAATATATACCCTCCTGTCACTAGCAAGCAATTGCGCTGCCTATCAAGATTGCTAACTTTTCCTTAATCTTTCTTACCTAGCTTCTTTGTTTAGGAATATATAGATCCAAATCTTTACAAAAAACAAAATTTACGAAAATAAAAAAGAAAGTAAAAAAAAGAGGGAAGTACTACAAAACCTAAAACGGCAAACCAAACATATTAAAATAAAATGAGAAAAGATAAGAAAAAAAAGAAAACAAAACAAAATTAATATAAAAAACTAATTTAAAAATTATATAGACTGCATAGAGTTAACACTCTACTAAAGTACTATATGTACATAAAAGAAAGAAAAAAACAAAACACCTAGAAAAAAGAAAGAAATTTCCATAAAGATCCCAACAAGTCAGTCACTATTTATCTTTGTAAGCAGTCATCATGATCCTAACTCATGACAGATGGTTCTGTTTTGGTAGGTGCATAACACAAAATAGAAGGAGTAAATACTGCTGATCTTTTGGAGAAGGTATACCAGAAAGCCTACTTTTTGGTGAAATTTCAAAAGCCCAAAGAGACAAAAGATATCACTTGTAACAAAATTTTTAAAGAGTGTATAGTCAGAAAAACTCATTTTTTGTTGTTCCCCTTTGTTTTACCACAGGTTACTTTGTTGATGGAGTATACTAAACCCCACCAAAATTTTTCATACAAGGGCGCCACCTTCCGCCAGTTATCTTGTAAAAGGATGCTTTTGGCTTGCATGTCAAATATTAAAAAATAATTTATATTAATTAATAATATATAATTGAAAAATAATTAGATTATATATTGAGCTATAATTAATGTGGCAGCTTATACTGAGATTGGCTTATACTAAGAGTTTACGTTATTTTATTATAAAATTATAAAATTTAGAAGGTTTTTTTAGAGGTGTTCTTTTTATAGTTTGGTTAGAGTTTATGGTTAAAAAAAGTTATTAATAAAAGAGTATATATAGATTTTAGTAGGTACTATAGATTTAAATAGAGGTACCAGATCTCAGCATAAACTGCCACAATTAATATTAAAATATGGCTATAAAAGATAAGATATTAATTTTTTTAAAAAAATATAAATGACTAATTTTATTAACAACAGCCCAAATTATTAAAAACTTTAATATTATATAAAAATTTAAAATTTTTATATTAAAATTTTACTATAAATTTTTTTTAAATTTTTTTTAATTTTATACTATATATATTCTTTAAAAAAAATTAATTTTATAAATTTTAAGTTTACAAATATATTACTAAGTTGCAATAATAAAAGTTATTATTTATTATATAAATTATGATATCTTAAATTATACATAGTGTACATATGTATATATATACTAATTTATTGATTTACAAATATATATTATATATAAATTATAAAACAATATTTAGATTTTTTAAAAAACTTACCTGAATAGTAAATATGCTTAAAAACTTTTTTTAAAGTTTTGTAAAATTTGACCCGGCCGCGTTATGAGAACCAATTTTTTAAATTTGTATGCTAATTGTTGATTATGTTTGCTATTAAAACGATTAGATGCTATATTTATCTAGGAGACTCTTTCAATTTGTCCAATTAATGGAACAGCAAGAGTTCAGCGTAGAGACATCACGTGACTAGAACCCTTTTTGCCTTAATGTATTTGTGCTAAATTTACAAGAAATCCTTAATATTTACTGAGAAAATACACGTATACAAAAAATGTAATGCATAACTACAATCTTTTTACCTACTTAAATTGTTTTCAAGATCCAAAATCAATTAAGTTGATGATCTATTTACAGCATAGTTTAAGACCAAGCGTCCATTGCTCTATTTCAAACATAGAAATGATTCACCGATTTTAATGAATGCGCCAAAAAAAAAAGTTCGGGATCTTTATAATTTATCGGGCTTATCTTTGAAACAATCTGATCAGCGATATTATACATAATTAAATTTATAATAAATATGTATCATATGCCATTCATCGATTTTCGCATACTTACTAATCGATTAGATAATGATTCCTGCAGATCAAAAATTTATCAGTTAACCACTGATAAATGTTTTTTGATCGGTATCAAGTAATGATTCCAGCAGATCAAAATTTATCGGTTAACTATACTGATAAATGGTTTTTTGATCAGAATTAAGTGTAATGACCCAGCAGATCAAAATTTATCGGTTAACTACAATCAATCCAATATCGATTATCAATTCCTGGTACCTTATAATCAAGGATTTGCAGTCGTTTATCGTTTAACCGCATAAAATTGATCTATAGTTTCCCGCTGAATTATGTTGGTCATGGTCAAATTAGGCCACTCTAAATTGAACCTAGTTGAACCTAGTTCATAAGAGGGAAAAGAAGTAAAAAAATAAAATAAATAAAATAAAATAAAAATAATAATACTGTAATTCTATTGGCTGTAAGAATATAAAGGCTCATACTGCAATTTGATTGGTTAATTCGATGTTACTTTTTATGTAAAATTTTAAAAATAGGGGGGTGATGTTAAACAAAGAGTCAACCTGGAGTTTCATTATCTTCACGAAATTATAGCAGATAAGTATAGTACAAGCCGATTTTTTAAAACCTATACAATACTGATCAGCTATAATTTCTACGTTTAACCCTATATATAATATAATACCGGATCAGGACTATACTATACTGATCCGCTCATCCATACCATACTGATTTGCGAAAATACTTAACGCAGATTGAATTAAACGATTAGCACCAGTCTACATCTCCGAAATTCCTGACTGAATGACCTTTTATGCTCATACACATTTTTCTTTTAATACAATCTAAATGAATTGTCTACAGATGAGAAATGACTAGTCATCTCATTTCTCATATGGAAACTCGAATCTTAGACCAAAAAGAAGGGACCATATTATTTCACCGACAATCACTTCATAGACACCCCATTTCACCGACAAATTATTCATCGATAAGTTCATTTTACCCGACAGTTCATTTCACCGAAGCTCATTTTATCGACAAGTTTTTTTTCTATAAAGCACATTAACTTTAACCCTAATTCTACCCTGACCCTAACGGCAATGACCAGAATTACTTTGTCGGTGAAATGAGCTTCGGTGAAATAAACTGTCGGTAAAATGAACTTGCCGGTGAATAATTTGTTGGTGAAATGGTGTTTCTATGAAGTGATTGTCGGTGAAATGATTGCCACCCAAAAACCAAAAAGAATACATATGAATTATTATGAATTATCAATCAGACAGTTCTAAAATTGTGACAGGATTGCCAAACTTTGAATTCTATATATAGATTTTAAGTTAGATATTCATCAGTTGATTGAAGTCATGCGCGATTTTTTAAACCAATAGGGTTAATCTATTCGTACAAGCCAATCAAACTTAAGTATATCACATGGACACAATCTGTTTAGAAGCAAGGATGGTTTTCTTTGGTTTCTAAATCAAATCAATTTCCAACTTCTTTAATAAGAATCTGTTTCTGTGTAAAAATTCTGTTGCACACAAAAAGATTCTGTTTTTTTTTTTGTCAAAAAAAAACCAATTATATTTTTGCCTAGAATTGGTTTAACTATCAATATACTGAAACATCTCGATAACCATGTTCATATTTTGTCTATTCCTTTATGATATTGCCGAATCGATAAGTTACATCGGCAAACTTCTAACGATAAGAACGGTTGTGAAACATTTAATTTTGCAAAAAGGGTCATAGTCCATAAAATCTACGGGGTTCGGCATTTTCAGAACAATCATCGACCATAGAAGTTATCTAATTTAGGTAATCACAATTGTGAGGTTAACAAAGCTACCTTTTTGAAGCAATAATGGTGAAATTTTATTATAAAGATCCAGAGCTATTTGCCTCTCTGAAATGAACTGTTAAATCTATTATATATTATATCATAAGATGCCAAGTTTAGGGAATCACAATTGTGGGGTTAATAAAAGCTTTTTGACGTATTTATGTGAAATTTATTATAAATATCCCGTGTTATTTGCCTATCTGAAATGAAACGTTAAATTTTATTATTATATATCATATAATAAAAATTCTTAATGAACTTTTTGTTTATAAGGCATGATCTACATACTACATAATTAATCTAAATATAGAGCGAATAGTTTCACTTGTATGTAGTTCGAAACGTGAAATTTAATTTAAAAAATTGTCAAAAATAGCGATTTTCTGGAGGATGCATTAGAATTATTCCATTTTAGGTGAACAAAATGCATATATTAATATCTATATATATCCATGTAACTCTTCCTTATGTTAAAATTCGACTTTAACGAACTTGCTCAACTGTAAATCTCGTAAATTACGCTCTTTAAGTACTTAATTTTTTTTTCTATCAGGTTAGGCGATTTTTGCCTTCCTTCCGTAAAAAAATATCTATTTAATATAAAATTATAATCCTTTACCACATCTATTTCGTAAATTTTAAAAACACATTTCACCTTTTCAAAATAATTAAAATGTCTCGCATAATAACGATCTTTTTAATTGTATCTATCTTTATCCTTAACAACTATGCCAACGTTATTCAAATAAATGTTGGCGAAACTGGTTTTTCATTTACTCCTCAAAATGTTAATGCGAGTAAGGGTGATATTGTTAGTATTAAATTTTTATCCTTTTTTCTTTGATTTATTTTAAAAACTAGTAATTCATTTAGTTTTTTTTTTTTTTTTTTTTTTTTTTTTTTTTTTTTTNTTTTTTTTTTTTTTTTAGATTAGCTTTGTGTTCGTTGGTGGACTAGCTGACGTGGTTCAGTCTAATGGCCCTTATGGTAACTGCACTAATCCAACACGTAAGTCTTTAACTAGCATTGTACTTATACTAGCTAAGCAAAGATAGTTCATTGAACAGAAATTCATGACCTACAATTATCGTATTTTATCGTGAATTAGCATCTTATCTTTTAACCTCATATTGGTAATGAAAAAAGTTACGTTCAATTTTCATTAATCTGAAATTAAAAGATAGAGTTGAGATTATAGTGTTCATTCACGATAAACTTTTTACAACTTTTTCTTTGAGATCCTATTTATTATGGGATAATATACAATAAATGATGTCAGAGAAATAATATTAGGGAATAGGGTATACCAGGACTAAAGCTCTGCAAATGCAGATGCCATAAAGGCACAGGTACAAATGTAGCAGGCACTAAGTGCCAACTTATGCCTGGCATTTTACATCCATATTGATAAAAGTTCTTGGCCATGCCTATGCCAATCCACGCCAATTTTTTGTGTCCGTGTTCATACTCTTGCCAAGTTTTGTGTCCGTACTTTTGCATATGTCTAATAAAAAGCATAGGCAAGGCACAGGTACAAAATTTTATGCATGGGCAGTTGCCCGGCCTGCGGAGTCCTAACCAAGACCCTGAACAAATATATAGAGGTTATATTGGCTTTAGTATAAACTTTTTGTAAAATCTTATCCACTTTTTATTGGAGTTAATTATCTTTATTTTATATAAAATATCTAAAACTTATTAATTTGATCCATTTTTAATAGCATAACATTTTAGTAAAAAAAAAACCTTTTAGCCAAAATTTCAATATAACCTCTATATATATATATATATATATATATATATATTATTCGGGGACCCTTGTTACCCCTCTGAACTGATAACATAGAAGCAGAAATTCATATGTCAGTTTTTATCTAATGATAATTTTTTTAATTAAAAAAATTTTATTTTTCTTTTCTTTTTAGCCGGAGGTTTTTCATATACCTCAAAAACACCACCTCCACCAACAAATGGTACATTCTACCCGGATGTATTTAATTACACGATTACTCAAGATAGTGGTCAAATATTTTTCACCTGTGATCTTCCCGGACGTTGTGAAATTGGTCAAATGTTTGGTTCAATTACAATTGTTCCTGGAGGTAGTTCGACTACCAGTGGCAATAGTTCTGCCACCAATAATCCTACCAATAATCCTTCCAATAACGCCAAAAGTACCGCCTCCACAACTTACGATAATACCTTTACTTTTGCTGCGATTTTGATTTCAAGCATGTTTGTTTCTTCATTCATAACCTTTTCTCCTTACCTTTGAAATTTTGTGAATTCCATATACAGTATACGTAATATTTTTACACATTTGAAAACATTTTGCTATAACTTATTTATGGATATGATATTAGGTATATAACATTAGACAATTTTGTATATGAATTTGTACTTAATTCATTAAAGTTGAGACTTGTATTATTTAATTTTTAATAAACTATAGATAAAATATTAATAATAATATACTAAACAACGGAATAATTATACAGTATATTGTACAATAAAGCTAAAACCAGTCTAATAAATTCACTTGACATAAAGAAAATTGTTAATACCTCTTGATATAAGAAAGTTTTATTATTGGCCCACCACCTTTTTTTAATATCAAGATTAAAAATATATGGGTTGCCATCAATAGTAATCAAGCAAATTGACATTTAAAAAAAATTAATGCCTCAACTTTCATGACTCATATCTCGATTAATTTGGAAGTTATTTTAATGATTCAATAATCAAATGAAAGCTTAGATCTCAAGCTTTTTTTGAATATTAAATCATCAAACTAGCTTCAAAATTCATTGAGATATGAACCATGAATCAAGATGTCATCTGCTTGATTACTATTGACGGCAGCCCATATACTGTACATACAATATATACTAAAAATTTGTCTTAAGAGAATTTTTTTATAGAATTATTTATTTTATTTATAAATTCTAAATTATACAATTTCTCGAGACAATCATATTAGTCTAATGAAATCATTTTTGCCCCTTCCAAAATATCAGCTGACATCTCCCTCATATTTCCCTTAAAACGATGCGAATGTATATTTGATATAAATAATACATACGTACAGTACGTACGTAAGTACGTGCATTCATTCTAGCGACGTATAATTAAAAAATATAATTCAAACATATATGATAACCGATTTTCAGATTTATGGTTTTACGTGGTGGCCATTTTGGTTCACTGTATGTATATGATTGCTAGTAAAAACGTGATACTGTATATCAATAATAAATTTCTATTAGTTGTTTAAAAAGTCTGCACATATTATTATTATTAAATGAATATAAAAATTAAATGAGAAACAGATTAAGTTATTAATTATTCTGTTAGTATCATTCAAATAAAGATGATTATGTTCCGTAGTATCGATCTGAATGTGTAAAATAATTATAATTCGTGAATTGAGGGTCTCACGTTCAATTATAGAACTTGAAGTAAATGTAATCAATATTTTACCACCAAAATTGCCCACTCCCGGTTCAATAAATAAGGTTCCTTCGTTTATTTTTGGGTCGATCATTGAAGTACATACTTTGACCTTAGGAAACGCATTAGAAATTACATGAAGTCCTATGAAAAAAATTTATAAATAAAATTAAAATTATTCAAATATATATGCATTACAAATTATATTACAAAAATAAATATCTTAGTTACCTAAACGAGTTGCGAGAAGTGTCAAGAAAATAATTCGATCCTATCCAACAATTATTTAAGAATCACTTGTAAAATGTACACGTTTGAATGAATTACTTTCAAAAAAAAAAAAAATACCTCAGGCACATTATGATCTAGTAGAATACGAATAGCCATCAATGCTGCTGCGCCAGTCGCAATTTGAGCATCCTAACAAAGAATTAATTTTGAACTATTAAATTAATTATCAATTCCCAGTTTTTTATTAATATTTATTACCATAAGAAGAACATAACAATCGTGTATATTGTTCGGAAGTTTAGCGAAATGAAGCTTCAAACGTAAGTATTAATTAATATAATAACGTGAATGTAAGAAAAAATAAACAAAATAAAATGATAATAAAAAGCATATATATTTATATAATACCAGTGGTTCACCGGTGGTCGGATCGGTTTGAATTAAAATTTTACCAATAAATGCATCCTTAACAACTCTTCGGAGACCACTTTCCATTATTCCACCAGCACGAAGAATGGACACACCACAAATCTAATAGACATTTCATTAACAATTTTGAAAAATACGTATAATAAATAATAAAAATAATGAACAATAAGGTAAACAGTACCTTTTCATTACATCTTTTGCCCATGTATGGTAAATCAAGTGGAGTTGTGATTTGATGATCTTGGACAGTAACTTCTGATAAACCACTAATAATATAAAAAAAAAAAAAACAATTTTTAAAATGTCATAATTGTCAGCTCAAAAACAAAACACGTACTGTATTACCGTTCAATAACTAAACTTGCAAGTCGTTCAGAATAAAATATGAAATCGTCGCGTTGCGTGTCACGATCGCGCATAATTGTATGTATGCCCTATGAAATGAAATTATGTGAATTTCAGGATATTTATAAATTAAAAGCAAACAATATTGATGAAACACACCTTCAATTGAGGCGTTTGGTCGAGTACTATTACAGTTTGTGGCAGTTCTTCGTTGTAATCTATTTTTTTCAAGAGTTCCCACCGAAAACTATAACGACGTTCATTAAGTTGTCGTTGAATATGTTTAGTAATTAAGTCAATTGCCACTAAATTTTCAAGACCACGAGGAATTATCTGGTATAATAAGTTTTTTATATAATTCATATAATTCACAATATAAAGTATTTTTTTTTTTAAAAAAAAAAAAAAAAAAAAAAAAAAAGGCTACGTACTACATCAGCATTCTTTACAGTAGGCTGTATATGCTGATCAAAAGCGGGCTTGACGAAATTAAGATATTGCTATACAAAAAAGACATGAATTTAAATGAACATAGTTATAATCCATCATTGATAAATCAAATTAATATTTACATAATACCTGTATAACACCATTAAAGTCACGGCCACGCTGATCGATGTCCCGTCTCACTAAATAGTTTTTTTTTTTTAATACTATGCATTATTAAATAAAAAATTGAAAAATTCAAAAGTAAAATCTCAAGTACATCGACGAACAAGCCGAATGTCAGAATCAGTATCCACAAAAATCTATAATGATTAAAAATGAATACTAAGCTTTTAATACAAATATTATGTCTTGCAAATGAATTGCTACAGGGATAATTTGTAAATAGTGTATACTTGACGACCTTCAAATCCATCAGATCTGTAATCCTACGATCATAAAGTGCAAAAATACCTTCAAATATAACGACATTTGCACCATATAAAGTATTTGTTTGAGGTTGTCTTCAAATTAAATATTCTTAGCAAGTAAAAAATGGCAATATTAAACAACTTAGATTTAATAACTTTATATAATTACCGAGAATGTGTCACAAAGTCATATATCGGGACCTCAACTCTCTTTCTAATTTATTTTTGAACAATTGTATAAATAATATTTTTTTTTTTTTTAAAAAAAAAAATAATAATCATAAATAAATCATGAGTCCCTACCCTTCTTTTAAATCTTTCAAATTTTCCAAAAGTAAATCAAAATCGAAGGCATTAGGATGATCAAAATTATAGTTACTTTATTATTTGAAATAATAAAGAATAAGTATATTAAAGAAACTATAATAATTCGCGTATCAAAATTGGTCGTGTCTCCATTGCATCTATAGACATACTTATTTAAAGCCTCGATCTTTTGTTCGGACGTTAAAACATTATAATAGGAGTCCATGCTTAAAACCACGACCCATGGTACGTTTAAGTTCGCGATTATTCGTCTATAAAATAAATTCGTGATAAGATCTATGATCGAGAAAAAATAGACACGAATGAAAAGTGGGACATACTCTGAAACACTGGTTTTTCCACTTCCACTACCACCGGCGACTCCAACTATATAACAATCAAATTTTGTGCCATCCCATCTATAAGCGAGACAGACTTCAGTACAAACAAATTGGCGTTAAAAAAGTTGGTTTAAAATTTTGAAATACCTGTACCAGGGGCTAGCGATAAAACATTATACAAGTTTAGAAAAGTTATGCTAGTTAGAAATTCTAAAAGGACAATACTCACGATTTTCCTTGAGTTCCAAAGTAAGTGTTCTTTTTATGTTCTAACATCTTAAAATTGGTATTATAATTAAGAAAATTTTCCTAATTTAAATAGTCCCTGACTATCCCACTCACGTGATTACCCACATAAAAAAATAAATTACATGAAATGCTGCTTTTTTTTTTGACGCGGAGCAGAACTTATTTACGACTTTCTGGTTCTCGGTGGCAAGCTTTGGAAAGGATACAATAGTTGATTGATGTAAAAAGTCACGATAATATACAGTATATTAATGTCTTAATACTGTACTAATTATGAAATTTTTTTCGATATTATTGCGGTTCTGAAAGTTAATAGTAAGTGGATAATAGAGTAAATGCTCCCCGTTTTCCAAATTCTCTCTTCCCTCGTGAAATCTATAGAATCCTCTACGATTCTGTTGAGAATATCTTTTCATTAAATCCTTCCAATTTATATAGATTAGGGAAATAGAATAGTTGTTTTAGAGTTGTTTATATAAAAAAATATTAAATATTAAACCTATGTCGAAATTAAAAATTTAGTTGACAATTCACGATAGTGTTTCAAAAGAAGTGACATATAAATCCTATTTTTTTTAAAGTATATACTTATTTACATTATCATTAACCAGTAGATGTTTATCAAAGGAAGCTAATTTTATTACTATTTAATTTCTGATTCGGAACTTTAAAACAGAAATAGAATCTTTTAAACTCCCACTTATTTTCGAAATAAGTTAATTCTGAAATCTTAACTGATAAAGATGTAGAACTAATGAAAAACATTATACTTGATAAAATTAATGGGATATAACCGGAGTTGGGTCAATAGAAACCAAGCAAATTTTTAATAACTTTCTTTAAAATTTAAACAAGAATAATTTAATAACAAAAACTAAGTCGAAATAATAACCCATCTGGTTGATAAGTTTATTCAATTACCGACTAATCAAAGTTACGCTTCGATCTATTGAATTAGTGCTTTAGAACCTCCATAATTTACCAAATGTAGAAATATATGACAATTGATATATTACTTGGTAACACTATTGTAAAATTTTTTGCATAACTGTAGTCCTAACAGATATACCAATTCTGCATACTTTGGTATATACCTTCGAATGTATATTTACCTATTCAATATTGTAAAACAAGATAAATTATTAAAATCAAAAAGAAACTAGAAAGCAACGACGTTTTGTGAACTGGAGCCCTAATCCTTGGGTATTATACTTTAGATCAAAATATTGTATTAAATATATAAGTTATACTAAATTACCGGTATTATTATATTTGGACCCATATCAATCAACCTTTCTGGACCTATTAGTCTCTGCTATTTCTAATATAACTGAAGGAAAATTCTTTTCCCTCAGCTCTCAGTCAATAAAACTTTCTATATAAACCCTTTTTATTTTATTATGTGTTGGCTTCTTTTTTTTTTTTTAGAAAGTAATAAATATACATGATTCTTGCTAATATTCTACACAATCTATGGAGATCCGTGGAAATTTTGTACGTTTGCATAAATCTTCACCATCAGCATACTTTCTTTTACTGTTTTCACGTTCATCAATAATATCTTTTGCAATTGATGGTCCTACTCCATCTATGACACTCAATTCAAAGAATTTTGCAGAATTAACGCAGACTTTATCATGAGCTACAAAAAAATAAAGAAATTTTTTTTTTGAAAAAAAAGAAACATAAAATTCTTAAAAGCTACAGTATACGGCTTACCAGCAGCAAATTGGGCCCGAGAATGAATATATCTTTCCATAAAACTCAGTAAAATTGCTTTGGTCAACTATTGCACATCTCATTGGTAACATGTTTTTGTCAAATGTGCTCGAACAGTTTGACAGGATTAACAACAACCAGTTATTTACCCCGATTTTCCTTGCGATATCCTCGACTTTTCTATATTCTTTACCAATCAGCTTATCGTCAATTTTTTGTGGATTTTCTGATTCTAGGTCTCGCCATTTCATTTGTAATGCCAAATAACATCGGTTGTCCGCGATTGATTGTCAGGAAAGAAAATCCATCACATTCCGCACCACATCCATTTTTATAAATCTTATCATTATCATTATATGAGATATTACATGAATGACCGTTAGAATCTAAAATACTTTCATACAATGGGTACTGTTTATTAAGATAATGCACTTGAACCGAATTATAATTAGGAATATCCACATCCACATCCATATCTACATCAGAATATAATGTATCTTTTAGAAGTTCCTTTAATTTTATTGTCTTACATCCAATTACTGAAAATAAGCATATGCGTAAGGCCCAAAAATTAACGTTGAATTTTTCCCATTGTTGCCAGTAAAGTTGTTCTTCTGGATTAATCATCAAGTCCCAAAATTTATAAATTGATTGATCGCCTGTGTTTTTTATCAGAAGCCATACCCAAAGATACGGAAGACGTATATAAAATTTGATATTGTTAGTCGGTTCAAGTGTCAAAATTCCAAGGGATTTCAACATCTTGTATGAAACATGTTGACTTTTATCTTTATCCATGTAAATACCGTCATTTTCATTTACAGGTCTTTCTAAAATTGCATTTGCAAGAACTGGAGAGATTTGATTTGCAAAAGTTGCAAAGTCATAACGTGATTGTAATCTTCTTTCCAGCAAGTGCATGATGTTCACTAAATCAATATTTTCCAGTTTTTTTATCTTCGTTTCATTCCAAATTAATTCGTAGAATATTTCCAAAGCACGCACTTGACCACCTATATCAGCAATAATACGTCTAAAAAGATTATTTTGATATACAAAAGCCTCATCAAAGCCTAGGTCACACGCTATTAACAGCATATGTGATGTATCAAGTAGTTGTAGTGGTAATTGAAGAGCTTGGTGCATAGAATTGGTAATTACAGATCTAAGTGGATCCTCGACTGTTCCTGCTAAAATTGGAACAAAAAAAATCTTTGGGTCGCAACTCATTGAACCAACGCAAGCTATAAGTTCACGGAAAACTTCACGATTTGAGTCGTGCAATTTGTTGACCTCATCTATTCCAACTATAATTGCAAGTTTCTCAGTATTTCCAACTTCTTTACATTTACTTTTATAAATAGTATGTAAAGCAAGGGACAACGTTAATAGTTTTGCTTGTTTTCCAACAATGTCCCTAAATTCGAGATAATTGATGTGATTATGTACAAAGTGGATGTGTAATATTCTCAATGCCAACGAAGCTTCTGCACCGATATTTACGTCAAAATCTGAAAATGCAGATCCATTTCCATATGTAACGTTCAGAAAAATCGCTTTTCCTAGTATTGATTTAACTTCGTCATCATTTGATAATCGAGCTTTTTCGCAAACAATGTTACTAATCTCCTGCAAAAATCGGCTTTTTCCTGTGCCAGGGCCGCAACCAAGAAATGGAATTGGGTGAAAATTACGATCCTTTTTTGGATTTGCGCTACAATAATTTTTAAAACGGTTCAGAATTCCATAGCTATTGACTACGTCACCATCCCAAAGAGTATTTATAGTGTTTTCACGACCGCATAAGGTAAATTGTGCACCAAATGATTCAACAAGCAATGCTGGGTTTGCTCTAGTCGGATGTAATTTTGTATCCATGCCAAAATCGAATGTGGATTTTCCAAATTAATTTGAAAATCTGTGGGGTTACCTTGTGAATTAATGTGAAGTACGACAATAATAGATTTAAAAGCCATGCAATTCAAATAATGGAGTTAATCACAATAAAATGGATCAGAAAAAAATAATATCGTCTACCACGCAAGCATTTTGTAAGAAGCAAAACGTTGGGACACTTACCGGCAACAACAGGAAGTTGGACTATTATATGAATAGTTTCATCCGGAAGTGTGTATCCTTCTGGAAAAAACTTTCTAAATTTACTGACTATACCCATTTCTTCGCCACCAAGTTGCTCGATTTCAATCTTAGTAAGAAACTTATTAAGCTTCTCCAGGGGTGCTTCAATTTTCCAAAGGCTTAATTCATAGGCATCTTTGACATTTTCTATATCACGCCAATTCTTTATCTTGTTCCATATTATTTCTTTCAGATGATCAATGGTGAGATCACTAATAGAAACTTCATCTTTATCGGATATTGGATTCTTGTCACAAATGTTAACAGACAAAGCACGCCCAAGACCTCCTAAAACAAAACTGGATAGAACTATTTTGGCCATATTTCTACAAATGTGAGAATTACGGGTTAGAAAAAAAAGTTAAATTCTAATTTTTTCAATTAAGTATAAATAATGACCTTAGCCGACGAACATTTGAAAGAGTAGACATTTCTATGACCCTAGCGTCAGCAACTTAAAAAAGTTTGCTAAAAAAATTTTGCAATTAAATTAAGGTTAGGGTTTGCTATTAAGTTAGGTTAGAAAGAACTTTCTGTAAGGAAACTTTTTGTTAGTGCGCAGTAAGAAATTTCATAGATAAAATTTATGAAGTTTTTGTTTTGATTTTTTGCGTTTTTCGCGTTACACCTGACCTCGAAATCTGATTGGCTGGCGAAATAGTAACGAAATTTTTTAGGGTCCCGGGCTCGCGCAGAAGAAACAGCCCAGTACCTTCGGGATAATCTAAACGTTTTGGAAAATTATTTTTCCGTGATGTTGTACTTTATAATATATTTAGCAGTGATTATTGACGCATGCAGAACACACTTTAAAATAAAACCCGATATGTATTTTTAAACATATATTAATAATTTATAGTTATTGTATGGGTAGTAGTGAATAACCTAGTTACACACGGGTTCATATTCCGTGCGGGATTTAAATATGAACCCGTGTGTGTAACGGGTTATTCAACACCCATATAATAACTATTTTATTGCACGGTGTCTGACGTAACAATCCCGTGCCAATAAGTAAATGAAAAAAGCACGGGTTGTCACATAAGACCCGTGCAATAAACCATTTTACACGTGCAAAAAATACTATTTTTTCCGATGGTAGAGTCTGGACACTGTGTCCGGGCTCGTCAGAAGAAACGACGCAGTACCTTCAAAAAGGAATTTGGGATGATCTAATCGTTTTGGCGAATTATTTTACGTGATGTTCAGCAAAAGCGCAGATAACCAACCATACATGTCTAGAAGATATTAAAACTTCGGTAGCTGAGTGGCTATACCACCACAAGCGTGGCCTCATTCCCAGTATACAATACTTTATTTAACGAAATAAATCATTGCCGAAAGTAGCAAATGATACATATAAAATGCGACTATAATGATTGTGAATAAATATTTTCTAGCTACCGGGGGCCAATTCAGGTGAACTTTATTTGATATTACTATTATTGCTTCAAAGTGACGAAAATAAAAAATGTAAGACTATACATTTGTTGAGTAAGTGAAAGCTCCTTTCGACCTTTAACTAAATCCTTTCAACGAAAATTCTGGTCTCTCTCTCACAAAAACTTCAGTTGCGTGAGACTGGAAGGTGACAGTTCCGCTTTCCGGGTTATATGAGAAAACATTGGCCTGTAGCAGTTCATTGGCTATTTGTTTGTTGTTGACGAGCTTGATGAATGTATCAAAATCGATTTTTCCATTTTTCACCAACTCTTGGACGATGACCTTGCCAATGACATGATTTCTTTCGCCCTCCAACATTTCAGCCTGGTGAAAGTTGTGATTGACGGCACGGATCACAATTTTACGAACCTCTGAAAGCAAAATATTAAGTATGATGAGAACGTTCATACAAAATACTATCATCATTTTCCAGATAGTAAATGCTCTCTCACTTTCGAATGTCTCGCCTCTATTTATCCTATTACCATATTCCTTAAGATCACGAATCCGGCCACCTAAGAGTTGGATAAGTTGATTGGTGACCTTTTTCTCAATGCCAAGTTTGCTGTGGAGGTAGGTGAATGCCTCTTCGCTAGTTAGGTCTTCGATAACAATAGGGTCTTTTTCAGCGCGTGACCATGATGATCGTTCTAGAGTAAAGCAAAGAAACCATCAGCAAAGAATGAGATAAGACAAATTATATCATACAAATACTCACGCATCATCATGAGTGGCGCTGTTCCCTCGCTACTGACAAATACAATGATGCAACTGCTCTGGTCAGCATAGAGCTTTGCGATGTCCTGCAAATCCTTCAACATGTTCACATTTTCCTGGTCTAGCTTACTTATGTTGTCGAGGATCAACACTGGAGGTTTGCTATTATTTGCCTTGTATTTACTAGCTCCTCTCTCGAAGGCATCCAAGACACGAAAAAACCTGGGCTGTTCAGCTATAAAACAAGAAGTGAGTGTAGAGCAAACACCAGTACTAATTCTTTATAATAACCTTACCAGACTCGCTATTGCCTAGAATCTTCCGCTCAAATGATTCAGTGAAGGACACATACTCCTTGAATGAATATCCAATAGCCTTTGCAAGATTATCAATGAAATTATCCAATACAGGGGGGACATCAACATAAATAACCCCTTTTCCAACATCTCTAGCACACTGCCGGACCACTGTGGTCTTACCAGTTCCGTGGTTCCCGACAACGACGTGGTAAGAGCTATGGTCAGAGATCGGCTCTAGAATTCGTCTAAGTTTCTTGATAACAACCTCACGGTAAATCAGCTGTTTCTGTATAACATCAGGTTCTGGACAGGAACCATGTTCAAAGGCATGAAGAATAATCCTCTCATTCCGGCGGTTGTACCAGTTGGCGAAGCTGAGATCGAATAATACTAAGCCAGTGCTGGTGACAATCCCAGTGCCGATCCACTTTGCAATCTTCCAAGCGGACTAACATTGCCAGGTTGTAAGTCAGAACACACCGTCTGCAGACCGAAAAAGAACATATTGATCACAAGGACAAAAAGGTACAATACCAAATCCGTTTTTACGCCCTCTTTTATACTCTCTTTTACGTTTCTTACTCCAGTTTTCAAGGCATCCTTGGTATCTGAGTAGGTATGGGTGTGGCGAGCCTGCGGTACACAACCGTCATGTATAAGCGACGGCCATGTATGTAGTTTGGTCTGTGGGGGCAGAAAACTGCGGGGAAAAAACTCTTGAGCTCTCCTGAGAAGCACGGTCGCCCTGGTGTGCATGGGAAAAAATAAAAGAGTGGTGATAACCGAGATTTGTGCTACAATACGATTAATTGTCCGGAGCGTAGCGGGAAGTGATAGATCAGATTTTGTCCGCACCTATTTTTAGATTAGATAATCGTTATTATGCATATGATTAGCCAATCCTCTTTTTTTATTTTAAAGTCATGTGCGTTATTTCGAGGTTTGACCAGAATTAAACTTAATTTAGGCCAAAAATTAATAATTTACCTCTGCGCATTATTTGCGAAAATATATTATAGAAAAAATAGATTTCTATATAAAACATTGATCATGTCATATTTCTATGCTTCGGACATCTAACAGTATCTGTTTCCTAGTATAGGTTTATTTATTCGATGAGCGGTCACACGAGTTATTATGTCCGTTGAGGCGCAATAATTCTTGCGCAGTAAGCGACAGTGATGTTAAATTTGAAAATTTTTTAAATGACCTCAAATGACCCTGAAATGACCGGTCATTATAGGTCATTTGAATTTTGGGTCATTTGCAAATGACTCGTGACCAAATGACCATGGTCATTTGCAATGACCGGGGTCATTTGAAGGTCATTTGGGTTATTAGTAGTGATATGATAGTCAAAATCCGTGTAAACTTGATGATTTACATATAATCGCCCGTTAACTAAGGGGTAAGAATTATAAAATTTTAGATAGCACGTCAACGTGGCATCTATTTATTTCGCTGGTAATACAAACTCCTGGAGAGGAAATAACCGATCGGAGAGTGCAAAATTTGACTATTCCAGATCAGCCCGACGAAGAATCCGAACACGCTCAAAGGAAGAAAAAATCGAAAACTAATATTTAAATCGATCTTGGGGAGTTCCTTTTTTGGTTTGTATTACCCACGCAAAATAAGTAAAATGTGTCAACGTGTTGGGCTTAATAGTGTTAGAAAGCACGTTAATGTCTAGGTAACACATTAACGTGTCATATATTAAATTCAAATGTATATAAACGAATGAATTTGACTTCAAACGGGAAGTTTTTACTAATTTAATTAATTAAAAATCTTTTTTTGCTATAATTTTGCACAATACCTGAGATAGTTTTGATACGTATCATTATGTATGTACGTTGTGAGAGGCTAAATGCCATCCGTGTACTATACACTAGTAAGACTAACTAAAATCAACTAAACTACTCTAACAATGGTAAGGCTTCTATTGAGGCGTGGATAGACTTGGTCCGAGTAACTAGGGTCGAATAGAGCTCTAGATTATGTCACGAGGCTCTAATATTAGGTCACGTGATTAAAATCTACGGTTAAGGTTCTTAACGATGTTATATGATCACGGAGTTTCTGAAATCAATCATGGTAATTTAGCACAGGACAACCCGGCTTTTGTTTAAAGGTAAATATTACTTTCGAGAACTGGAGTAAATGGACTTAAAAGTTATAAATTGATCAAATCTTAGCGTGAATATTAAATATTTAATAATTTGAATTATTGTTGACTTCGAATTTCATAATTTAAACAAGTTTTAATTAACTGCTATTTCCACCAATAAAATTCAAATGACCCAATAGGTCATTTCATTCTTGAAATGACCCAATGACCGGCCATTGGTCATTTGAGTCATTTGGGTCATTTCAGGTCATATGCCATCACTGGTAAGCGACTTATCTCTGTTCAGTATTATCAGGTTTAAAAATAAATCTAGTAGACCTTTGGCAAGAACTTTTACCTGTGATGATCGATCTCATATGACCGAACTATACTATGATCGCGAACTTGAATTTATTGCTTGAACTGTTGCAGGTAAGACAATATTCTGTTCCATTTCTATACCATTCGCCATGCAATCCATAATTTCCATGTTTTCCATCGTAAATAGGGCATGGCGAATTCCACGGCTGAGCAGATACAAAATTATAGTTATCAAACTATTTCGGAATTTCAAGTATGTGAAATGCTCTAACACGGATTTGATAATTAACTCTGAATCAGGTTTGGTTTCGAAGGTGATAGGCTTGAAATCAGAGGCTTGAGGTTTTTTTGATATACTTGTCATGGCTTCGGGGGTTAATACTTTATCGGACTTGGTCATATTTTTTTATATGATTGCAAATCAATTTAAATATAGTAAGCATAGTCGATGTAAATTAGCCCTGTAAAAAAATAACCAATGAAGCGTAAGCAAATAGAGGATGGTCTCAGAGAGACCCCAGACTATGCAACTACCTCAATTTCACGTTGTTCACATTTAATAAAATAAGATCCAGCTTTATATATACCTTCTATGCTTTCCTCATCACCATGCTCTAACTTGCATAATGGACATAATTTCTCGTTGGCAATTCCATAATAATCGAAATTTTCACTACTAAATTCTCTATATAAACTGGAATATTGATCCAATGTCTTGTTGCGAAAATAGGTGCGGTTATAAGTTGATTAGAATGAGATCCAGATAATGCATTTTCCGCTGTACTTACTTCAGCTTTCAGAGGGATAAATGCATTAGTCTGATTACCATTAGTAGTTTCTCCAATTTTTTCTGGTTTTCTCGAAGTGCTCCGATCGTGATATTTTGTCACAGTTTTTGAAGTCACCTGATTTATAATACAGTATATTGAATTTGAGTATCTTTTAATCCTGATATAGTACATGCGTTATATGTAATATATTTGATCCTGTCTATACCTACACCTCCTTCGCCAAAAAGCTTAAGGATTTTTCGGGCTCTCTTACGCAGATTCACATTGGTAATATTAGGTAGAAAAGGTTTCATTTTCTTATATATTTTTGATCTTGCTGTTTTATCTTTAATCTTGCCATCCTTTGTAAGATTTCTGACCTTATTTTCGAATTCGAAAGAATAATAAAACCAGCATAAAATTTGCTTCTGACCCGTCTTAATTGCTTTGTCAAATAAGTCTGATAAACTTTGTGCGGAACCTGGAACTATATCTTGCTCACTAGTTTCAGAAATGTCTACCTTGTCTTCATTCAAAGATGCAGAGCTAATTCAGAGGTCAGCTCCTGCATCAATGCCTCTATTATTTGATTCTCCGATTCAAGTATTTCAGAGATAGTATCGGATTCATCAAGAACAGATACCTTTGATACAACATCATCCTGATCGTGATATTTTGTCATGGTTTTCACATCTTCCGAATGACTTTTTGTAAACTTCATATCACCAGAATTTTCAGCGGAGCTGTTATGGTCTAAAGTATCATCCTGATTAGCCAATTCGCGTAAAAGTTTCTTCTCCTCATTGCGTCTTCTAATCTTGTTGCCAACGCTTTTCTTATGTGTCTCAATCAAGAAGGCATCCATTTCTCTATCTTCTAACAACTTCTCTTGATCTTCAATCTGCGGGGCGAGACTATGAGCTGAATAAGGTACGTTGGCAGGTTCCTTGGGGAGAAATCATCTGTTTCTCTATTCTGTTTGCTTGAACAAACATTCTCCAATGATTTTTTGTGATGTTCTGCAACAGAATTGAAGTTAGATGAGTTGTTGTTAAAAGAAGCATCATGTTGACCTTGTTCCAACATCGCGACTCTGCTCTCAAGCTCTGTATTATATTGCTCTAGTTCCCTAACCCTAGACTTAAGTTCATTATTTTCAGTCTTACGCATCGCATTCTCCTCAATAATTTGCCTCAACTTCGCATTCTCAGTCTCAACCTCAGCAAATTTCTTTTCAAGTTCAGGAATCTTATCATTTTCCTTTCTAAGCTTGGCAATCTCAGTTAAGAGTTTAGCATTTAATTCTCTTAACGAATCAATGGTGTGAATATTTTCCATTATTTTTATAAAATACGGATATATTCAAATTTCAAATTAATAAAAATAACGTGCACGTTACTTTTCGTAATGCAAATCATTTTTGCCAAGAAAAAAATTTTTTATTGATACATGATACAAATGTTCGGGACTAGCTCGTAGTACATACAGTATTATTTTTTGATATACATCGATAACAATATAATAAAATAAATTTACGAAATACACATGCAAAAGTAAACGTGATTATTTATGCGAATTCAGCCACCAGAACCAGCTTTATTAATATTTAAACTAAAAATAATTTACAGAAATAGAATCATTCTTTTTTCAATTCTCCGCTTTTTTTCTTGTTTAATCTTCCAGTACCATGTGAAGAGTTTCTTTTACTAACCTTTCTGGATCTTGTCTGAAAACTGTTAACAAGACAATATTCTAAATAATGAATTAAAATTTTTAGTGATTCGGTCAAATATAACCTTATAAAAAAAATACTTACCCATAAAGTTAATAAAGCATGAACAAATTCTTCAATTTCATTAATTGACTCCATGTTAAAGGGTACTTTTGCTTTAGCGATTGGAAGATAATATTTAATCCCTTTTTCTCGTATAAGTCCGTGGATTACAAGACATTCACCTGCAATATTGACGCCCAATCCCATATAATTTTCGTACAAAATATCCTTTTTAGTTTGTACAAATGTTCAAGCTGAATGCGTATTTTTCTTCTTTATAGGCCGAGATGTTTTGTTTCTAATTTCAGAAGAATAATTATGAATAATATTAAAGCTGATATATAAATGTAAAATAAGTAGTTTTACTTACTATTTTATATCCCAGGATTATATTCTTCCAATAATCCTCGAAATTGTAATGCTTTCATTCTGAACTAATCTATTGTAAAAAAAAAATCAACTTTTAATAGTGTGTAATTTTTTATTTAGTAATAAGGAGTATGCCAAAATCAAATGGTTTAGTACGAGCCCTATAGCATAGAGAAATTGGATGACAAATGGGATGCCCCAAAAGAAAGACACATTCCTCTAATAACAAAGTTAGGGCGTCTGAATAGAGAAATTGAGGGCTGGTTACCCAATGTATCATGTCCAATAGTTCTCCTGAGTCAGATCGCGATGTACTAGGAGTTACCCTAACCTTGTAAAATAAAAAAATACATACCTTTTCTTTTAATCTTCACCTAACTTTCTTGCTTCAGTTAAAAAGCGACCACATCAGGTTTTGTCAAGATTATGCGAGCAGAAAGTAACCGGAATGGTGGCAACAACCGCGTCTCGACAATAACACAAAAAGTGGTAGAAAGATTTGTTTCCACTTTGATTCAAATATGAGGTAAGTTTTTCGTAACCGGGATATTTTTGTTCAGATAACATGATGATATGAAAAAAAACTTGCTGTATTCTCGCGAAATAACGGGCATGGGCTTTATTTAGAAAATTTCATCTCTCCAAAATAGTATGCGAGGCTTCAAAATAACGCCCATGCACGTCCCTAAATAACGCGCACCCATATATATAGTATCTGTGATATAAGTACCGGTTTTTTTTTGGCACAACTACTTATATATAATGCACATGGTCGTTACTTGGAAAAACAGGTTATTAAAAAATTAAACCTTGTCTCGATATAACGCCCATGCGCGTGCTCTAATTAACGCGCATATACTCAAAATAATGCGCAGGTAGGCGTTATTTCGCGAAAATACGGTAGTAAGAATATAGGTTTGAAAGTTGCAAGAAAAAAAATACAAGAATCAGAAAAAAAGAGAACGTAGTTCCCCCAAATAACGCGTATACTGCTTCAGGGGGCCTTTTTTCAATAAACTGTTACACGAAAATTTGCTCCTAAGTGACGTTGAAAAACTAACAAATGAAGCACTTGTTACAACTAACAAAAAGGGCTTTTTTGACGTCTAGACAAGTTAAAAAACCAATAAACCAATAAAAGAGCTATGCTAAGCTGTAGAAAGAAGTACTTTTACCGTTTGTTGAAATATTCAGGCGTTTTAGGATGGGTTGGGCATTGTAAGGAAGCTAATTTCAAAAAAATGGCCTTTTTAACCTACTTTTGGCCTATAATTAAATACATGAATTTCATAATGTTCTACATACTTAATTATAAATGCAAAGCTGATTAAAAAGGCCGTTTTTGTGAAAATTCACTTTATAATAAATTTTTGTGGTCGATTTACCTAATTACACCGATCCGATGATATGATTTTGTGATTCATAAAATATCACAAAAGTCAAAATTTTGTGATAATCACAAATTTGCGTACAAAATTAAATATAAATATATGCACATAATTTCACAATAAAATCTTATGAATAAAAATGAATTGGGGTGTATATTGGAATAATCTAGCAACTCGTTTACCTATTCTTTCTCAATTATATTTGGTTTATGATCCTTATATAGTGCCCTTTTAGTCAAAACTTATCTAAAGAATCACTCAAACAATTATCTATAATGTATTTCAACTAGGGATGTTACAGTCCGTCCTGGTCTGGTCCAGGGCCGATGATTTTCTGCGGTGATAAACTGTTAATTCCGTCCGTGACAAATTCAAATTCTGCAAAATTTCCGTGCATTGAAATTCATAAATTCTGCGTGAATTCTGCGTTGACGTTTAGAATATTCTGCAATCAATTTTGTCGTTTAGTCTTCGGTTATTTAGGATATTAAGCAAAAATTTTCGCCCGACCACGCTCGTATTTCAGGTTTATTTATTTTCTACATCGGAACTTTTCGGAAGTTATATTTTAGAACCTTGTAAAAAAAACTAGATAATTTATAAATCCCTACTTTCTGCGACAATTCCTTAATGCATTCCGTGTTTACAATCTAATTCCGTGATTTCTGCGGCATTCCAGAAAATCATCGGCCCTGCTGCAGATCATAAAATCGGGTGTAACTTAAAATCAATACAATTAAAATAACCCGTTTTTTTCATTGGTTAGGGTATCGATTGTGTGTATGGGCAAAAAAAAAAGTTTTATAGTAAAATTTTTGCATGGAATTTTTTTTGTTAGAATATCCTAAGAGTAGTTTCATATACTCAATTTTAAGTTATAGACGATTTTTGACAAAACGAATTTTTTGATCGTGTAACGTTACACCTGATCTTGAAATTTGATTGGGAGAGCGACATATAAGGCGCATTGCATGAGGCGATGAATAAATTTACTCAAAAAAAAAAAATTTGTATAAAAAATTAAATATCGCTCATTTAATATCACCATCGGTAATTGGTTTCTTTCCTAGTGGACGAAGAAGTCTTTTGAACTCTACAGTCACAGCTTTGGTATTAGACATAGAAAACTTTGGTACAAGAGTGGGATCTTGGAAGAGGGGGATGATAACCTCCTACATCAGCGTGGTAATTTCCCAATGTGATATTTCCATTAATTACCTTTTGATAAAATAATGTAAAAGTTTTTAAATAGTAAGCCCTCCTTTATAAAGTACAATTTATATAATTTACATATTTTTATGAGACTTACAATACCAATGATAAATTCAGCTCCTTTCATTCCTTCATCATCTGGACCAAACCCCTATAATATGTTTTATAGATTAACAAATTATGATATAAAAAAAAAAATTCGAAAATCAATTACGGTATTAAAAAATATATATATTTTTTAAACTTATCATTCCAAACCAACCATTGCCATCAGAAGTTTGAAGTTGAACCTCGAAATATACATGTGTCAAATCAACCCTATACCTCACAATATATTGAGACCAACTACCAATCCCCACTATCTTCACTACTGTTAAGTGTCATTTTAGGTTGAACTGACCAAATATTTTGTGGGAAATTTATACTATTGTTGATGTTACGAATGATGATATCTCGAAGTGTTGTATTTCTTATGATAAGTCGTTCATCAGAAGTAAACATTTCAGGTTTTTCGTACTAAAAGCTATCGGAATCTCTAAGATATGTATACTTTAAAAAAATTTTTAAAAATAAAAAAAAAAAATAAAAAATTAACACAATAAAATAATTATAATCGAATCATATAACTATGATCATTTGCGTTACCATACTCGCGTTCATAACCATGCCAAAATTTGACACATCTAAAGATCTTCACTCATCACATCAACCCACGCCTCTACTGTCTCAATTCCTAAAAAGAAAAAACATAATTCATTAACTAACACTTACAGTAGAAACTCAAGAATCATACAATTATTTGTTATAATCACCATTCGGATAGACTTTAGCCAAATTTTCTTGAATGATGGAATTGTTAGAATATCAGCAAATGACCGAGCTTTCGGAAAACCAAAATATTGTCTAACCACATTATATAAAGGAATTCCTATAACAAAAAATTCACAATAAATAAATATGATTTTAAAGATATAAGAAAATTCTGAAAAAGATAAATATCCTACCACGATCTCTACTCCTTATAATATCAAAAGTTGCTAGATCATAAATATTATTATCGATATTAACAATATTTTTAGTTGCATCCACTAAAAATACATCTACTTCTTCCTGACGTTGAAGTATCATAGACCAAAGCGCCCTTTCTAAACCAAGAGTCTCCACGAGTGTTAGATTTGCAATATCTCTCAAAGATAAATCATAAAGTGTGTATCCGTATTCATCTTGAATTTGGTAAAAATTGCTATATAAATTTAAGAGAACTCAATTAATATTTTTCAGTTAAAAAAAAAAAAATAAAATAGAATAAATAAAAATTGAGTAATATAAACCTAAATTCACTGTGGCCGTATCGAAATATGACAGTTGAAAAGAACGTGTCAATTCCTGTTAATACATAGTTAAATTAAATTAAAAGTTAGAAAACATGGTACTGTACATTGTAATAACATAGTGAGGTTCTTTCTAACCTGGCTTAAGATTGGGATCATATTTTTGATAGGCCGGTAAAGGACGGCCAAGAATAGCGCCAAAATATTCTTCAGCAACAGTTTTTTGATAGAAAGCAGTAACCCAACGTCTCTAAAATAAATTTATTTTAACAATCAGAAGACTAATTAGATAAAGTAAAAAAAAAAAATTGATGGCTCACAGCTTCCTGAAAATACTGTTCATCAGTCCAAGAATTACCATGTTTTTGATATAATTCATCACATAATCGATTATGTTCACGTATCCAGATTGTCTGGATAGCCAAAGTAAATATACTGTATGCACGTTTGAAAGTACCCCAAACATATGAACCATCTGAAGAATTTTTTGGTGGAAATTCTTGGCCATTAATAATATACGTTTTCAATTTTCCTCTTAGTAGATGTGTCGCAAAGCCTGTTTATTGCATCTTGATCACTAATACCATAAATAGTATTTAATCAAGAAAAGGAGTAACATGATTTATTCCACTAAGAAGAGGATTTCGTGTTGCTAGATTAGTGTCATTATTGTCATTATTACCCTCAGATCGATTAGCTGGTAAGAAAGGGTACACTAAGTTGGTAAGGAGACGTAGTGAAATTTGGATTCGGGTTATAAAATGGATCATCTGCTGGTAAGAACATTGGATATGTAGGATTCGTATTCCTTGAAGACGTAATATCGAACGAAATATATTGACCAAAAAAAGTAGCCTATAATATTTAATAAATATGAAAAAATATTAGAATTTAATGAAGTATAATTATTATTAAATTCACTCAAAACTTACGAAATGGTTGGTCCGCCTGAATGAACGATAATTTAATGCGTTAACATCGTAGAGTATTATATTTAGTAATTTTACATCTGATATGCATCTTGGCATAGGATATAACCCAGCAGGTACACTATCAGTGCATTTGATAGTTGCTGGCCCGCTCGGATTTAAGCCAAGAAAATCAGTGGGAGACGTAACAGGAGAAAAATTTTGACTAGATTTCAAATTATCGATTATTATTTAACACGTTTAAATCAAATAAAATTAAATATTATTTTACTACAATTTTTTTTTTTAATACATTGAGACTATATTTTTTCAATATGTTGTAATAATACATTGAGACTATATTTTTTCAATATGTTGTAATAATAAATTGAGACTATATTTTTTCAATATGTTGTAATAATAAATAAAATTTTCTTGTTTTAAAATTGTCACGGAAATTATGTTTTGGTCAAAGTCTTCAAATCTTATTGCACCTTCTTGATTTTTTTATTTATGAAATTTGAAGTTCAATATCAATATTCTTGCTCGTCAGAGGCGTGCTACGGTGATTTAGTCAACTTCTAAACATAAATGGAATTATCATGAGTTAATATTCTTATGTGCCCCTACCCCGCACATAAGTGTCGTAACCAACCAAACTCAAGTTACGTCCTTTAAATAATTTATCAGATTAATAAGAAGGTTTAACTATTCATGATTATAATAAGACATGCACTGTGACTCAACTTTATATTTCTTGATTCACTCTACGTCATAATCCATCTTGATTTTCGAAAATACCGATCGCTTTTAGCCCGTGACACTATTTGCCTATAAATATTATCGTGCAAAGAAAGTGAACTTTTTTGCTTTCCTAAGTGTCGAACACGTTCATCACTGAGACTAAGAATCCAGCTAAGTGTAGAACACGTTCATCACTGAGACTAGTCCAGCTAGACACCTGGGAATAACTGTAAACAAAGTTTCCAGCTTTTCCCTACGCGTATAATAACCTAAGCTAAACAGGAAACTTTAAACAAAAAGGTTACATCATTAAGGAAAGTACATAACCAATCCTTTCTCTATAATCAGCAGACCTTAATGAACGCCTTAAAAATAAGCTGTAGGGCTTCTATTCAGCTTTTCCTATTTGCCTATACATATTAACGAGCAAAATATAGTGAACTTTCCAAAAAGAAAGCAAACGATCTAAAGCGTCATCATAACTATTGACTAAAAGTCAAGCTTGACACCCAGAATAACAGAAAACAAAGTTTTCGGCTTTTCCCTACTCGTACATAAATATAAGCTAATGTCACGGACTGTTACCCAAAGCTCGTCTAAAAAAAAAATAAAATAAAATAAAAAATAAATAACAGCACGTATTACTGTATAAACAAAGAGTTCAGCTTTTCCCTACCTATTACGCGTTTAGGTTGCTGAGCCATCACTAACTTTCGTTCTTGAGTAATTGTAAAAATTTCAACGTTTTTTTATTTATATACCAATTTCATCATGCATGCCGATCTTTGTCAAAACAATCTAATTCTGGTCAATTTAAAAATCGAAGTGAAATTAGCTGTACATCAGGGCAGGGCCGATGATTTTCTGCGGTGATAAACTGATAATTCCGTCCGTGACAAATTCAAATTCTGCAAAATTTCCGTGCATTAAAATTCATAAATTCTGCGTGAATTCTGCGTTGACGTTTATAAATTTTGTGTTGGCTATATAGAAATCTTGAATATTCTGCAATCAATTTTGTCGTTTAGTCTTCGGCTTATTAGGACCACGCTCGTATTTCAGGTTTATTTATTTTCTACATCGGAACTTTTCAGAAGTTATATTTTAGAACCTTGTACCTATAAAAAAAAAAACTAAATAATTTATAAATCCCTACTTTCTGCAACAATTCCATGCTATTCTTAATACATTCCGTGTTTACAACCTAATTCCGTGATTTCTGCGGCATTCCGTGAAATGCAGAAAATCATCGGCCCTGGTTCAAAAGACCAGGTCCGAGCAGCGGACCATAAACCAGACCAAAATTCCTTAACTGGTTCATGAACCGGTCCTAGTTAAGTCCGGTTCAAGGACCAGTCTACCTACAGCCAATAAGAATGATAATTTTGACTGTCATAGCACACATATTGATATCTATAATGAATGTTTATTCACATCTTCTCACAAATGTGTCTACTTAAATGAGCTTTTCTAATTGACTTTATAATTTTTTTAGAAGTCATTTAAAGATACATTTATTAATGTTACTTAAAAATGAGCTAAATGATATATCAAGAAACCACTTCACTTAATTCAGTTTTTAATATTTAAAGGTTATACACGAAAACCAATTCCAATTAATCAACTTCGATTGAAGAATTGTGCTTGCAATATTATCTAAGCTTTATTTGAAATAGGATGTGAACCGTTATCCGTTGAATATTTAAACATGATTAAATTCAATGGATATCCATTGGACTTACTATTGTTTAGATATCTAACGGATAGCGGTTCACATTGATTTGAGAACAAGTTTGATTTAACTTCAATCCACGTACGTACTGTGAAATATGTTCACATGATATCAAAAAGTTATAAATTGATTACAAAGTTATCACTTAATTACAATAAAGAATTGAGTTGATAAATATTCATACTACTACCATTATTTTTCTGCTTTAAGGTGATGATCTTTGAAAAAGAAAATGCAATTATACATTTACCATTACATAATGTAATCGCAGAATTTATTATGGACTGACCGATTTGGACTGGTCCTAATTTACGGACTGTGGACTGCTTATACCGGTTCAAAAGTCTGGTTCGGACCGCAGTCCTTGCCGGACCGTAACATCGCTAATTTCAACCAAGATTGAGAAGTTTTTTTTATATATTTTGTAATAATAGTTTTTTTTTTTTTATTAAATTATATAAAACAGGACCCCGAACAATATATATAGAGGTTACATTAGCTTTAATATAAACTTTTTAAAATTTTTATCCACTTTTTATTAGAGCTAATTAACCATATTTTACATATAAGCTTTAATATTTAATAAATTTTAACCAAATATTAAATATAACAATACTTTTTTTAAAAAAATTTTTTCAAAAAAAATTTTTTTCTCAAAAAAATTTTTTTTAAAAAAATTTTTTTCTTAAAAAAAAATTTTTCTTAAAAAAAATTTTTCTCAAAAAAAAATTTTTCTCAAAAGTTTATCCAAAAAAAAATTTTTCTTAAAAAAAAATTTTTCAAAAAAAAATTTTTCTTAAAAAAAAAATTTTTCTTAAAAAAAAATTTTTTTCAAAAAAAGGTTTTTTTAAAAAATTTTTTCTTTATCCAAATTTTAAATACAACCTATTTAAAACTTATTAATTTTATCCACTTTTAATAATATAACATTAAAAGCTTTTATCCACTTTTAAATGTAACCTTTTGACCAATATCCACTTTTCAAATGTAACATTTTTGTAAAAAAGTAACCTTTTTAGCCAAAATTCCAATGTAACCTCTATATATATTGTTCGGGGTCCTTATAGAACTTTTTATACTGTAATATAAATAAAATTCATCGCAAAATTTCACAAAATTCAAATTAACCCACAAAATCGCTTCAAATTTTGGTTTGTCTCTCATTTATGAGTATACAATTATGAAGATATTGTCCTTCTGCTACCGTATCGAGCAACCTACGCAGTTTTACTGAGCACCGTTTTTAAATTTTTTTGATTTTCAATTTATTTAAATAAAATTTTTATTGCCAAAATTTATCGAAAAATGAATTTAATTTCATGCATCGATTTAATATGTCATTTATTTTTATCAAAATCAGATTTGCAATTTAAAATTTGAAATTCTTCTTCAGTGTGAAAAAACAGTGCATAATTAAAGAGTCTGATATTAGGGGGGCTTCACAATTAATGATTTAGCAGATAAAATAAGTGGAGATGCGTATTTTCATAACGTATAGACAATCATTTACCAGTAAATATTTATTAATTTTATTAACGTGTGTGCCTATTTAGGTGAGTTAGTCATGGAAGAAAAATGTTTCGGTCTCGTGATCGTCGACCGTCCGAAATCAAAGAGCGATAGCATTTACGTTATATTAAATCAATATAATGATCTTATATATCGATAAGTTTTATATAACAAAATATCGATTATATAAGATCACTATATTGATTTAATATAACGTAAATGCTATCGCTCTTTGATCTGTATTACTGTAATTTCGGACGGTCGACGAATATGTAAATTCATACTGTCATTAAAAAGTACAATTAAATCAAGTGATTTGCGTCACATATTATCAGATTATGGTTCCAAACTCCAAACTTTAAAGTTTTACTTTCCCTAATTTATATACCTATTGTCAATGAGTCGCTTACAGATCAAGTAAATGAATACTAATTCTCATTATTATTTACTCTAAAAGAACTAAAAAAACTGTGATTACCAAGGATTTACTTATCTGTGTTCGTAATACAAACTAAAAAAAAGAATAATTTCGTGAAGATAGAAATGATTTAGTTAAAGATTACCCGGACGGACAATGATTATCGTTATATGTAAAAATATTCACTGATTGGTTAGATAAATAAGTATAGTGATTATCGTTATCAAAATAGTTTAAATCATTCGTTTTTTGATTATAAATTAAAATCTTTTTTGTTAAATTCGATCGTTAGTTTTTTTTTCTTTTTTTTTTCATTAACCCAATGATTTCTGCACAAAAGTATTTTACAAATGTTTCAAAACAAGGTCAATTCTTGTTTAAAAGGCTTGCTTCGATTAAAAATTCTACACCTTCTTATAAAGTTGTTGTAATTGGTACGAATTTTATGTAAAGAATTACTACTATTTATTACTATTTAGTAAATAGTATTTATTCCCCGCGAAGCGGGGAATGAATACGTTCCCGTTTTATTAATTGACAGTCGGAGGTTATTCCCTACTGAGTTTAAAATAAATCCTTGCAAATAACATGTAAATCCCTATAAAAAACAATTAATAAAACGGGGAATAAACTTAATTTTCTAATATTTATTCAATTTTGTTGTTTTACCATTATTTAGGTGGTGGAACTGGTGGTTTAGCTGGTAAGAAATAATTTCTCTATATTTTATTTAATAATTAATGAAAAAATTATAACATCTTATATATCTATTTTTTTTTAATCGATCGATTAAGTATCATCAACCTTGTCTCAAGTGCTCGGTAAAAGTGCTGTAGCCGTTATTGAACCTTCCAATGTTCATTATGTATGTCATATTATAAACTTCATAATTATTCCTATGATTAAATTAAATTAATTTAAATTAAACTAAATTAAATTAAATTAAATTGAATTAATTAAATTAATATGTACAGTATCAACCTCTATGGACATTTGTTGGAGCTGGATTAAAATCATTTGAAGAGTCTGCCAAGCCTATTGAAGAAGTATTCCCTAAAGATGCTGATTTGATTAAAAATAAAGCTGCAAAAGTTGACCCTGAAAATAATACCGTCATATTACAAGATGGTCAACAGGTGAATTAATAAATATTATTAACTTTCTATATCAATGTTTTATTATTAAATTTATTATTATATTATGTATAAGGTGAAATATGAATATTTAGTTGTAGCTACTGGTATTCAAATTAATTGGAATAAGATTAAGGGTCTACAAGAAAGTCTTACCAAGCCCAACAGTAACGTTACTAGTATTTACTCGGCAGATACTGTTAAGTCAACATGGGATTTAGTTAGGAATTTCGGTGGTGGGAATGCAATTTTCACAATGCCTAGTACTCCAATTAAGGTTCATAATTTTTATATATCATTTCATCATTATAATTTTTCAATGTTTTTATTTTTTATAATAATATTTTTTATTAAAAAAATTTTAATTATTTGTTTATTAGTGTCCCGGTGCAGCCATTAAAATAGCTTACCTTGCCGAAGATCATTTTACAAAAAGTTTTGTACGAAAAAGATCCAAAGTTATTTATAACACTGCAATGGGAAAAATATTTAGTGTAGAAAAATATGCCAATAGTTTAAATCGTATCGCTAAAGAACGTGATATTCAAGTTAATCTTCAAACTGAATTAACTGAAATAAATAATGATAAAAATGAAGCGATATTCAAAGATTTAAAAACTGGTGATTCCAAAGTTTTCAACTATAATTTATTACATGTAGTTCCACCAATGGGTCCACCTTCATTTATCGCAGAATCAAAAATTGGAAACGCAGCTGGATGGGTAGATGTTGATCAATATACTTTACAACATGTGAAATATCCAAACATTTTTTCACTTGGTGACTCTTCCTCCGCTCCAACTTCGAAAACTGCTGCTGCAATTTCTGCTCAGTCTGGTGTATTGAAAAAGAATTTATTAAATTTGATTAATGGAAACTTTAATCCAACTCTTGCTGAAAAATATGATGGTTATGCTAGTTGCCCTTTACTTGTTGGAAGAGATAAATTGGTTTTAGCGGAATTTAGTGGATATACTATGAAACCAATGGAAACTTTTCCTTTCGATCAAGGAGTTGAAAGAAAATCAATGTATTATCTCACAAAAGAAGTAAGTACTATATTTCGATATTTCGATATTTTGAAAATTTATTGTTCCATTTTTTTTTTTTTTTCTCATGTAATAATGTAATATATCTATATAGATTATTCCTGAAATTTACTGGACTAGACTTTTGAAAGGAACTTGGACTGGTCCTCATGGTGTTCGACATTGGTTATCATACATTCCATAATCGGCTTACATTGTACCATGTTTTTTTAAGATATACTGTATTGCTAAAAACTCTATATATAATATAAATTTTTTATTGTAATGGTTTTTTTTTCTTATTTTTGATTTATAAATAAAATATTAACTCTTAATATATATATATATATATACCATCAAGCGTTGAAAAATATTAAATAAATAAAATTTTACAAATATGATGTAAGCTGTCTAATCGTATAATATCGCACTGTAATGTTAGGAAAATAGAAACTCATTGAATCTAGAGATTAGGCCCGGTATAAAATTTAATTCTGGGTTACCCGTTCGTTTATTAAACTCTTACCCGGATAACGACCCGGTTAATCTCAAATGATCCGGTTGACCCGGTTAACCCGATATTATATAAGAATTAGCCCTTCACGTGGTTATAAACAAACGATCATGAACTATATTTTCAAAAAAAAAAAATAATAATAACTAACTACTTTGTAGCACCAACTATGCCCCATTGCTAACCCGTAAAGTATTTATTAGGGAGATTAATAAGCAGTATATTAGAATAAAATTTGCGAAACATGGTATCCGTCCACTTTCATGATTCTCACGTGATGCATATTCCTATCCAGTAGGTATCCTAATTTTCTGCTGCGAGAAACCCCAAATTCTGCCTGCTTTACACTTCGAATTATGCGAATTATGCGATAAATTTTTTTAAATTATGCTACAGATTATGCGGATCAGATAGAAATATGCGAAATTTATCATTATAAATTTTTATCGTTATCGTTATTGTAAGTACTGAACCCCCATCAGTAACTTACCAATAAAACTGTGTAATATAAAATTACGAAAAGAGTCGTGTTTACAAAACTGTCTTTTGCGCCAAACAAAAAAATTCTAGTATAAGGCCACGCAAAGTTAATTTTTCGTTTTGCATA